>CM055029.1:9329313-9334313 GCA_029204005.1 Salix udensis
GCCATCTTCGAAGCTTGGGCATCCCAGATAGTTTGCCCCGACAGATAATAATGATCAATCCACTTAACCCATAAAGAGTCCACTTGCGAATGAATATTCCAAATATGCTTGATCAAGAAACTGCGATTCCTGGCTTTTATATCAAAGAGCCCCAGCCCACCTTCCTGCTTAGGCAAGCAAACAGACTTCCAAGCAACCAAAGCAGAGTGAGATTTATCTACCTTACCAGTCCAAAGAAAATTCCTGCAGATACGGATAATGTCTCTGATAACAGCATCCGGAAGAGGGAAAATACTTAGCCAGAACTGAATCATCCCATGAAGAACCGATCTCAAAAGCTCCAATCTCCCTGCGAAGGATAGATGCTTGCCCATCCAACTCTGAATAGTGGCTTCCAGCTTGTGAATGAGAGGAAAATATTGGGACACCAACAATCTATGGGGGCTGAGAGGGACCCCCAAGTATTTGAAAGGAAAAGATCCTTCAGTGAAGTTCGTGGCCTGCAGAATATCTTGCTTCAAGACATCACCAACCCCACCAAAATAAATGGAGGATTTGGAAGGGTTTATCTCCAAACCAGAAACCTGCCCAAAAACCTCTAACTGACGAAGGAGAGCCGTGATCGAAGCTTTATCACCTCTAGCCGTAAGGTGATATCATCGAGAAACGCAAGATGGCATATATCATGGGGCTTGCAGCGAGGGTGAAAATGAAAGGACTGCTGCCTAGAAACTCCCTTAAGCATACGAGAGAAGTACTCCATGCAGGTGATGAAGAGATACGGAGAGAGGGGATCACCTTGCCGAATACCACTCTTACCCTGGAAGAAGCCATAAAGATTGCCATTCACCACTACGGAGAATGAAGTAGACTCCACACACTGCATAACCAAGTGAGTAAACTGCGCAGGGAAACCAAGGAGCTTAAGAAGATCACGAAGAAAAGGCCACTGGACAGAGTCAAAAGCCTTTCTAAAATCAATCTTCATGAGGGCTTTCGGAGAAGTGCGCTTCCTGCCATACTGTCTGAGTAATTCTTGCACCAGATTGATATTATCCGTCATAGCCCGCCCCCCAAGAAAAGCATTCTGCATGGGACTAATAATATCCTTCAAGACAAGAGCTAGACGATCAGCAAGGATTTTCGAGATGACCTTATAGATCACATTGCAGCAGGAGATAGGCCTAAAATCACCGTGAGAGGCAAAGCATGAGCAGCATTTAGGAATGAGCGAGATGACAAAGATGATTAATCTGCTTAAGCAACTTCCCGCATCGGAAAAAATCCCGAATGAGCCCCCACAAAAATCCTCTCCAACAATCGACCAAGCAGATTTGAAGAAGTGAGCCGTGTAACCATCCGGACCTGGGGCCTTCTCATTCCCAATACCAAACAAAACTTCCCGAACAATATCACAAGTAACCGGGGCTAAGAGAACCTCACTAGAGCTGTTCGGAAGGCACGGGCCGCGGAGAACAACATCATTATCCAGAGGCAAGGTGGGCTTAGAGGACCCGTAGAGGTTCTGGAAAAACTGGACGAACTCAGCACCAACCTCGCTCTCCGCTGAAGTAAGAGAACCATCCTCTCTATGAATAGCTGAGATGAAACTGCGACTATGCTTCTGACTCATCATCGCATGAAAGAAGCTAGTACCTCTGTCGCTGTCCTTCAGGAAATCACATTTCAGCTTTTGGCCAAAAAACAGCTTTTCCGCAGATTTAAGCCTAAGAAGGTGCAACCGGATCCTCTTTTCCTCAATAGCGAGCTGATGATTATTCGGATCCCCATGAAGAGCCGTCTGAATAATATCCAAATCCGCATCAGCACGAGAAACCCTCTCGGAGATATGACTGAAATGCTGCTCATTTAGACGCTTAAGGGGCCTTTTCAGCGACTTAAGCTTCTTGCACAAAGAATACATAGCAGACCCCGAGACCTCCATGTTCCATCCCTCCGAAACAGTAGAAGAGAAATCAACATGAGAAGACCACATATTCAGAAATTTAAAGCTACGCTGACCCTTGTCTTGAGGATTGATCCGAACAGTAGCAAAGGAATGATCGGAGAAGGCACCTTGATTTCCAAAATGAACATGAGCTGATTGGTGAAGGGAGGACCAAAGGGGATTGACCATGACCCTGTCAATTTTACTCCAGATAGAGCCATTTGACCAAGTGTAATGACAACCCGTGTAAGGAAGATCACACAAACCCAAGTCAATTTGGCATTTATGAAAATCTGTAATCTCATAGGCCGAAACAAAGACTCCCTGCTCAACTTATCATCCTCGGGGACGTAATAGAGTTAAAGTCGCCCAAAATCATCCAAGGACAAGCGGGGGACCATCTACGGAGGGAATCCCATAAATCCCTCCTAGCAACAATAGTGTGCAGACCATACACAAAGCTCACATGGAAACTGATATGACTGACAAGGCAGCGAAGAGTAACATGGATACCTTGAGAGGAGCAGTCAACAAGATCCACCATAACAGTAGACGGGTTCCAGAGAACAACAATTCTAGCTGAGGAAGCCATGTCCGCATTAGTCAAGAATTTCCATTGCTTCAGTCTAAGTTTCTGCATAGTTTCAACTTTAGAAGAAGACATTTTATTCTCCAGCAAACCACAAACATCAACTTTCATTTTCTTCATGAGATTGACAATCTCATGCTGCTTTAGAGGACTATTAAGCCCCCTAACATTCCAGCAGTGGACAATCATCATAAAGCAGGATTGGTAGGAAGGGTCCTACCATGTCCGCTAGACGAAGCTTTAGATTTCAATCCCTTTCTTGTAGTAACTCCTTTAACCTCTTCCACAATAAGCTTCCCTTTGTTGCTATTTCGGTTTGCAAGGATTTTTGGCCTATAATTGGCCCCAATGGTGGGCTCAACCGAAACCACCACAGCTGTCCCAGCAATCTCGGCTTCATTAGCCACTGCCAAATCAGTAATATTAGCCCCATTAGCAACACTAGAATCAGCCCCCACTGTGACACCTGAAACTGCCCAAGCAGCCACAAGAGGATCAATTTCAGCAGCATTGTCTATTGTGCCCTGAATAGCTTTGTCTGATCTATCACCAGCCGCGCCCTTCACAGCCCCAGTTAGAGCACCAGGCGCTCCCTTCTCAGCCCCAGTTGGCGCACCAGGCGCACCCTTCACAGCCCCAGCCGCGCCCTTCACAGGCCCAGTTGACGCACCAGCCGCGCCCTTCACAACCCCAATTATCGCACCAGCCGCGCCCTTCACAGCCCCAGTTGGCGCACCAGCCGCGCCCTTCACAGCAGGCCTACTACCGTCGCCCATGCCCACCACACTATCAACTTTTCCTGCTACATCATTCACAGCTTTAGGAGAAGCATTATGCACAGGGGCCATGTTTGCCTTTGAGCTATCCATACCATTCACAGCCTTGGCTGCCACACCATTCGCTGCCCCATTAGACACAACATTTGTAGCATTAGCTGCCACACCTCTCACATTATCAGCCATTGCTTTTTTGGGACGCCAGTTACTTCTATGTTTTCTCTTAACTGTTTCCCATCTACCTTCTGCATTAACATCTTCAGTGGGCAGGACATCCTTCACCCCAACACCCTTAGAAACCGAGACCTGCCCCCCTACAACAGTAGCAGCTGAAGCATTGTTTCTCTTAGCAAACTTAGTACAAGTTTCCACCAAGTGACCAATAACATTACAATGGGAGCAGAATTTCGGAAGAGTTTCATATATAATCTGTTGCTCAATCACCTCACCATTCGGCAAACAGACCTTAACACATTCACGCAATTTCTTGCGAAGATCAATTTCCACTAAGACGCGCGCATAGGACAGCCGAGTCATAGAGGATGTAAGCATATCACATTGAATAGGATTGCCAATAACACTAGCAATCTTAGACAAACAAATTTCCGACCAGCAACTCAAAGGAAGATTAGGCAATTTGACCCACACCGGAAGGGTAGACATCTCCGAAGAGTTGAAATTAAAAAATTCCGGCATCTCACGCAACATCAAAGGTCTACCAAACACAAGGTAGGGACCTCCCCGCAAAACAGCAAGCTTATCATCTTCATTATTAAATTTGTAAATCAGCCATCCGGACTCATGGAGAGTCAAAACAGCCTCACAATTAAACTCATTATCAATGACTGCACTAAGAGCCTTATATCCAGGAAACTTACCCGACACATACCCAATTAAGCAAGTTTTCCACATAGCACATTTAACATCCAAGTCTTCCATAAGTAAAGTGCACGCATCAGCATCAGTTAATTCAGCATATAATTTCAACTTTGGACAACTTGATGAGCTGCGATTAGATGCAAATAAATTTTTCCACTGTCCTACGGTAGCAGAATTTTGGTTACCTTCACCTTGCGCAACTGGCTGTTCAGTAGATGTCTCAGCAGCCTGTTCAGTAGCTTGCTTGGCAGGCTGCTCAGTAGCATGCTCAGCAAGTTGCTCATCCAAAATCACGGCTGACTGCTCGGAAGATTTAACGGCAGGCTGCTCGAAAGGCTTCACAGCATGTTTCACAGCAGAATTTGCATCCTTATGGTAGTGAACATTGTACTCCGATTCACTTGAGGAGGATTCCTCATCAGCCGAATCCTCTTCATCCTCATCCTCACCTGAAAATTCCTCCGACGGAGAGGATGGCTGAACTAAAGAAGATTTTACCGAGGCTTCATCATCCTCATTCTCTGAGCAGAGCTTCATTATCCTCATCCCTCGGAGCAGGGATGGCTTTTTTCATCTTCAGTAATTTCTTTGGGAGGTGGTGGAGACGCCGATTCCACTGGGCTAAGGGTGTTTGAGGGGAGTTGGGAAGCAACATAGAGTTCCTTGGGGAAGTCACCCCTAGGATTACCTTAACCGGCATAGGTGTTTTCTGGTTGGGTGATTTCTTCTTATGCTTCTTTTTCGCCATTGCAAACTGGCGTGGAGGAGCTGCCTCGGGCGAGCAAGAGGCTACGGGGGCGAGCAGTGG
>CM055029.1:9341813-9344313 GCA_029204005.1 Salix udensis
CTGATTTTTTAAAAATTCAGGAAAAAATATTACAGCTTAGATTGGATTTTTTCCAAGCCTCTGTGCCAAATTTGAGCTTCAAATAATTTTTTTTGAAGGTTTTAGAGGGGGGGCCAGCTGGGACCTAGTAGTGTCTCCACGAGGACCGTGCCTCGTGGTCGCTAGGGCGAGCTCGCGCGACATCCCCGCCAGCGCGGAAAGGCCTTGGGCAGCAGGGCGAGCTCCGCGCGTCAGCGTGCCGCCCCTCGGCCAGGGCGTGCCGGGCCCCGCGCGGCCAGCGCAGAAAGCCCCCCGCGCGGCCGGCGGGCAGCAGCCCTCACGCGGGCAAAGCGTGCCAGCCCCCACGCGGAAAGGCCTTTGGCCAGCTCCCCGCCCCGCGCGAGGCGTGCCAGCCCCCTCGCGGCCAGCGTAGCTGCCCCGCGCTGGCAAAGGGCAGCCCCGCGCGGCAGCGTGCGGCCCCGTCACAGCCAGCGCAGCAGTGCCCTCCCCGCGCGGCCAGCGCGCTACCTCGCGCTGGCAAAGGGCATGCCATCCCCCCGCGCTCAGCGTGCCAGCCCCCTCGCGGATAGGCCCTGCCAGCCCCCTCGCGAAAAGTCCGTGGTGCCACCCGACGCCCTCGAGCGGCAGCGAGCCGTTGTGGTTCACGCATGTCGCCATGATAACTGGAAGCTTTCCAAACCCCCGTCTGACCAAGAAAATACATCATATTTTTTGTGCGCCTTCCCACAAAATTTGGGGTCATTCCGAGCCGGTTCCTATTTTATATGAATTTCGGGATTTTTAATGGGAGGAAAATAAAAATAAATATTTCCCGATTTTTTAAAAAATTCAGATAAAATATTACGCTTAGATTGGATTTTTTCCAAGCCTCTCGTGCCAAATTTGAGCTTCAAATAATTTTTTTTGAAGGTTTTAGAGGGGGGGGCAAACTGGGACCTAGTAGTGTCTCCACGAGGACCGAGCCCGTGGTCGCGAGGGGCGAGCTCGCGCGACATCCCCGCCAGCTCCCCGCGCGGAAAGGCCTTGGGCAGCAGGGGCGAGCTCCGCGCGTGCCAGCGCAGCCAGCCCCCTCGGGGGCCAGCGTGCAGCCTCCCGCGCGGGCCCGGGCGTGCAAGCCCTCGCGCGGCCGAGCAGCAAAGCCCCGCGCGGGCAGGGCGTGCCAGCCCCCCAGCGCGGGAAAGGCCTTGGGCCAGCCCCCCGCCCGCTGCGGCGTGCCAGCCCCCGCGCGGGCCAGCGCATGCGGCCCCTCACGGCGCGGCCAGGGCGTGCCAGCCCCGCTGCGTCAGCGTGCTAGCCCTCGCGGATAGGCCTCGCCAGCCCCGCGGAAAAGTCCGTGGTGCCAGCCCGACGCCCTCGAGCAGGGCAGCGAGCCGCCGTGGGTTCCCGTGATGTCGCCATGATAACTGGGAAGCTTTCCACACCCCCGTCGACTCAAGAAAATCCATCATATTTTTTGTGCGCCTTCCCACAAAATTTGGGGGTCATTCCGAGCCTGCTCCTATTTTTATATGAATTTCTGGGATTTTTAATGGGAGGAAAATAAAAATAAATATTTCCGGATTTTTTAAAAAATTCAGGAAAAAAATATTACAGCTTAGATTGGATTTTTCCAAGCCTCTCGTGCCAAATTTGAGCTTCAAATAATTTTTTTTTGAAGGTTTTAGAGGGGGGGGCCACTGGGACCTAGTAGTGTCTCCACGAGGACTGTGCCCCGTGGGCCGCAGGGCGAGCTCGCGCGACATCCTTGCCAGCCCCCGCGCGGGAAAGGCCTTGGGCAGCAGGGCGAGCTCCACGCGCCAGCGGTGCCGCCCTCACATGCGCCAGCGCGCAGCCTCACGCGCAAGGCGTGCCACCCACAAGCAGCCAGCGCGCAGCCCTCGCGCGGGCCAGGCGCGCCAGCCCCTCGCAGGCAAGGCGTGCCAGCCCCCTCGCGGGCCAGCGCGCCACTCCCTCAACGCAAGGCGTGCCAGCCCTCGCGGGCCAGCGTGGCAGCCGCACGGGCAGACGGGCCAGGGCGTGCCAGCCCCCGAGCGGGCCAGGCGTGCCAGCCCCCCGCCCGGCGAGGCGTGCCAGCCCTCTCGCGGGCCAGCGTAGCCAGCCCCCCGCGCTGGGCAGCGCCAGCCATGGCGGGCCAGCGTGCTAGCCTCCCGCGGGGCAGGCGTGCTAGCTCACGCTGGCCAGCGTGCCAGCCCCTCGCGCGGCCAGCGCGCCAGCCCCTCGCGCTGATCGGGCGCGCCAGCCCCCGCGCCATAGAGGCTAGGGCTGGGCTGGTGCCAGCCCGATGCTCTCAAGGCGAAGAGCGAGTCGCTGCTTTTTCCCCGCATTTTGCTATGATAATGGAAAGCTTTATACACGATATCAGTCCCAAGTAAAATCCATCATATTTTTGTGAGGCTTCCCACAAAATTTGGGGGTCATTCCGAGCTGTTTCCTATTTTTTTATGAATATCTGGATTTTTTAATGGTTGGAAAATATAAATAAATACTTCCCGATTTTTTA
>CM055029.1:9349313-9354313 GCA_029204005.1 Salix udensis
AGAAGTCTCCACACACCGCATAACCGCATGAACAAAGCCGTGGGGGAACCCCCGTAGAAGATAAGAGATCCCGAAGAAAACGCCACCGGATCGAGTCAAAAGGCTTTCTTAAAGTCAATCTTCAGGAGGGACTTAGGAGAGGTTCTCTTCTCGCCATATTGACGAAGAAGCTCTTGCACAAGATTTATGTTATCCACCATGGCTCTACCACCCGTAAAGGCATTCTCGCATAGGACTCGACAATACGCCCAAAGCAACATACCCAACCGACTAGCGAGCAGTTTGGAGATGACCTTGTAGACCACATTGCAGCAAGAGATGGGCCCGAAAGTCTCCCTGGGGGTGGGGGGCATGAGCGACTTCGGAATGAGAGAGATAACCGAATGGTTAATCTGCTTTCAAAGCATCTTACCCGAGGAAAAGGAAAGTCCCCGGACAAGAAAGACAAAATTCCTCACCGACAAATGCACTAGCCGATTTGAAGAAGAGAGAGGAATAGCCATCCGGACCGGGGGCCTTGTTATTATCAATCCCAAACAAGGCGGCCTTTATATCATCATTGGAAAAGGGAGCGTAAAGGAGCCCACAATCCAAAGCAGAGAGACAAGGACCTGCACCAACTATGTCTCCATCCAAAGGCAAAGTAGGCTTCGAGGAACCGTAAAGCTTCATAAAGTAGTCCACAAACTCAGCCCCCAACTTCCTTCTCCGAGACCGAGAGAGAACCATCGACTTCTGGATAGCCTGGGAGGAAGCTTCTACCATTCTTTTGGCTCAACAAGGCATGAAAGAAACGAGAGCCTCTATCACTTTCCTTAAGAAAATCACACTTCAGCCTTCTCGCCCAAAGAACATTTTTTTCCGAGGATTTGAGATTAATGAGCCGAATGCGCATTTTCTTGTCTTCCCCGGACAAGCCGGGGATTCAAAGGGTCCAAATGAAGAGCAGATTGCATCATATCCAAATCCGCTCAGCTCGGGAGACCCGCTCGTAAATATGACCGAAATGCAGCTCTATTCGTAAGCTTCGTAGGACGCTTCAACCCCCGTAAGCTTCTTGCGTAAAGAAAACATAGGAGAACCCATAACTACATGCCGCCAACCCTTCTGAGACAAAGTGTGGAGAAAGTCGAATGAGAGGCCCACATGTTAAAGAATTTAAAATTGCGCTTCCCCGCCGCTTATGGGATCAAGCCGAACCAAGACCGGAGAATGATCCGAGAAGGCCCCCTTGGTTACCGAAAGTGAACATGGGCAAAGGCGACGAAGAGAAGACCAATGAGGGTTAACAAGGACCCCGTCCAGCCTTACTCTGCACTCAAACCATTACTCCATGAGAAGTGGCAACCAAGCAGTAGTTGAGATCATAAAGGCCCAGCATCAAGACAACATTTATTAAAATCAGCTAGCCTCATACATGGAGACCGCACAACCATGCAACTTTGTCATCTTGAGACAGAGAGAGTTGAAATCCCCCTAAGACCATCCAAGGACCCCGGGGCACCAATCACGCAGTCTGTCCCAAAGAGCTCTTTCTAGCCACTATGGTGTGCAACCCATAGACAAAAGAGATGTGAAAACCGAATTGGCTCACAAGGCTTCGGACACGTACATGGAGGCCCCGGGAGGAGCTACTAACCATATCAACCGAGACCGTAGAGGGATTCCAAAAACCACAATACGGGCCATAGGAGACTCGAGCAAATGCTCAGTCGAAAAATTCCATTTTTTGAGCCGAAATTTCGAAGAGCCAAAACCTTGGACAAGGACAAAGCTTAGACTCCAACAACCCGCAAACATCAACCGAGGATTTCTTCATGAGGTTGACCACCTCATGCCGCTTTTAGAGGACTATTGAGCCCTCTAACATTCCAAAGATTTCACAATCATCATGGGGCGTAGTGGTAGGAGGGTTCCTACCATGACCACGCGATAAATGAGATTTTGATTGTAAACCCTTTCCTTTGTGCCCTCCTTGCCCTAAGCTCTTCGAAGTTCTCGCATCCCGCCATTAGCATGCCGCGGGAGCCATTTTAGCACCCACCATACCCTTCTGAGCCGCTCTCAAACCCGACCCAAGACTCGATACTGGGCCGAAGCTTATGGAGCAACCAGCCTTACCGTCAAAACCCGCACAACCCAAATTTCGATCCTCGTAATCCAGGCCACCGACACAAGATCAACTGCCTCAACCATTGAAGAAACCGCATCAATACAACCCGAAGCCATCAAGTCAAGCATCAATAGACGCATTTCCAACCGCCTCAACCATATTCCCTTTGGAAACAATGCTAGCTTTACCGAGAGCCAAAAACTCGAGGATTACCCGAGCCGTGCATAGGCCGCCACCATCGATCGCTTTTTTCGGCACCGTTGCCAATCATATTCAGCAGTAGAAGTCTCGTAGATCATGGGAGCAGTCGCTTATTACTAGTGGGCTTCGCGGCACAAGCCGCCGAGCAACAAAGAATAAAGATGAGCCGGAGCTTCAAAGACCATGCCGTAGTCAAAGAAACACTGTCTTGCAGCCTCACAAAGAGCCCGAGAAGCGGCCCCTCGTAGAACAACACATCCTTCTCTACTGGATTGGGATTCCTGAGCACAATGGCAAAGCATGAACTTTGGAATTGCCACCCCCCAACCTTTTTTTGGAATTTTAGAACAAGTATCCACAACATGCCCAATAGCCTTACAATGAGCGCAAAACTTCGGCAATGTTTCATACACAATAGACCGAGAATGCATAACACCATTCGGCAAACCAAATTTGACAAACCGAGGTAGGTCCTCTCGCAATGTTAATCTCTACCAAGATTCTAGCATACGAAAGCCTAGTCATGGAAGATGTCAAGCATGTCACATTGTACATGTTTGCTCTAGAGCACTAGCAATTTTTGCTAAACATGTTGTAAACCAAAGACTTTAGAGGCGTATTCGCAGCCTTAACCCAAACCGGAAGCGTAGTCATTTCTGGGTGGAATTAAAATCGAAGTATTCCCAAGCATTTCCTCAACATTAGAGGTCTACCATAAACAAGGTATGGACCTCCATGCAACACATTCATTTTTTTCCAATTCACCTGAAATTTATAAACTATCCACCCGGATTCATGAATTTGCATTTTAGCTACACAATTCCGTGAGCTAGAAATAATATTCCTCAAAGCTTGAATCCCCTGAATTTGCCCGACACATATCCAATGAGACACAATTTCCGTAAATCACAAGCAATATCTATGTCCTCCTCAATCAAGTTAAAAGTCTTGGCAAAGCAGTAAATATCAACAAAATGTGGGAGTTTTGGACATGAAGATGAGCCGCGATTAGAAGAGAAGAGGTTTCTCCACCGACCGAAGGAGGGGACGAGGGGGCTGGAGCATCCGAGCCAAGAGCCGGAGCTTGATCGAGGGCCTCGGAACATTCTGCACTCATTAGCCGCAGCCCTGGTCGAAGGGGGGGGACCCCGAGCCGAAACCAAACCAACTTGCATCACGTGACCGTAATCCATAGCAGCCTAAAAGGGAGGTCGCTGGAATTTCGTATGACTTTCAGCAATCAAGTAGAGAAGATGAAATGACTCTTTAAGCTCCGAAGTGGCCAAAACAGAGACCCATAATGAGAGCTAGAATCTGAGTTTGAGGAAGATGAGCCATCATAGTCGAGTCCCTGGGGCCGTCCATATTCACTGGAGCATACAACTCAGCCTAAAGTAGGAAAGAACTCTATAGCTTGAAGTCAGGGGCTAAGTCGCCGAGAGGGGGGTTGCACCCGAAACACCGGTGGTCGAACCCGCACGCCCAAGGCCGCACCCGAAGAATCCAAATCTGATGGCAACCAATTGGGGCCTCGCGAGAGTAGCAAGGTCCACCACACGAGATAGAGGGGGGAAGGAAGAGTGGCCGGTTTGTTTTTTTGGTGGGGGGTTGAGGGACCCGAGCCATGGGACGGGTTGGGAAAGAAGAAAGGGGGGCGAGAGGAAGAAGAAGGAGATTTCTTTTGGCCTTCCGTTTTGCCATGGATGGCCTCGTAGAAACCGAGAAAAAGAAAGGAGGAAAATCGGAGGAACCTGGTCGACCGCAAGAGGGGGACCCTAAAGGAACCTGGCCGATCGCAGAGAGCAACCTGGCCGATCGCAAGAAGCAACCTGGCCGACCGCTAAGAAGGAGATGGAGACCTGTCGACCACTTGGGACAACCTGGTCGACTCGGCTTAGACTGGGGAAGAAGAAATTTGAAAATTGAGCCGCGATTTGAAAAAAAGGGCAAGGGGAGGATGGAAACCGAAATGCACACCAAGAAGAACCGAAAACAAAACAAACCCAACAAAGAAAAGGAGCCAAGGATCCAAGAGAAGGGGATGGAAGCTTGACTGAAAAAAGAAGAAAAGACACGCAAAAACCGGAAAAATTTTTTGGAGAAGAAATCGAAGTGTGAGACTAAAGAGAAAGAAAATAAAGGGAACAAAGAGGAAGGAGACACATTGGAAAGCTGAAAAAGAAGCCAAACTTACCAAGAAAACAACCCAAAGAGACGATTAGAGAAGATGGAGCTTGGGCGGCAAAACGGAATTTGAAAATTTGAAAAAGCGGGGGATGAAAAACATTCGGGAGATGAAAAACTGGAAAAAAAGGAAACAAAGATGAAGAAGGGACCTAAAGGGAGGGAGCTAAGGCAAAGGGGGGAAGAGGAAAGGTGGAAGCTTCGGCTTGGGGAAGGCCATGGGTGATCGGGCGGGGTGGGGGGGGAGGTGGAGAGCATCTCTCTAACTTTCTCTCTCAACTAATCGATCGAATTTGAGAGCTCTTTCTTGACCGAGAGCTCTTTCTTGATTCTATGGGTGGTGGTGCATGGCCGTTTTAGTTGGTGGAGCGATTTGTCCCGGTTAATTCCGTTAACGAACGAGACCTCGCCCTGCTAACTAGCTATGCGGAGGTGACCCTCCGCGCCGCCTTCTTAGAGGGACTATGGCCTTCCGTGCCAAGGAAGTTTGAGGCAATAACAG
>CM055029.1:9364313-9369313 GCA_029204005.1 Salix udensis
GCCAAACAACCCAAGACCGCCTTCCTTCCGCGGCATGCAGATAGACTTCCAAGCAACTAAAGCAGAGTGAGACTTCTGAACATTACCAGTCCACAGGAAGTTCCGACAAATGCGAGCAATCTGCAAGACGACAGTTTCCGGAATAGGGAAGATGCAAAGCCAAAATTGGACCATACCATAGAGGACGGACCGCAGGAGCTCCAGCCTACCAGCAAAGGACAGATGCTTGCCCACCCAACTCTGGACAGCGGCTTCTAGCTTGCGGAGAAGGGGGGAAAATTGGCTAACCAAGAGGCGATGCGGGCTCAGAGGCACTCCCAAGTATTTAAAGGGAAAGGAGCCAACACCAAAACCTGTTTCCGAGATAATCTCCTGCCTCACCCTATCCGGGACTCCTCCGAAAAAAATGGATGATTTGGAGGGGTTAATCTCTAAACCAGAAACATCCCCAAACATCCTCAACTGCTCCATGAGGCAAAGGATGGAAGGCTTGTCCCCCCTAGAGAGCAAAAGGACATCATCCGCAAAAGCAAGATGGCTGATGCCCAGGGCCTCACACTGCGGATGAAACCTGAAAGCAGTCTGCTGAGTAGCCTTGGACAAAGATCCCGGGAGAAAGTATTCCATGCGTGTAATGAACATGATAGGGCGAAAGAGGGGTCACCCCCGCCTAATGCCACTTTTCCCTGGGAAGAAACCATAGAGGTTCCCGTTAATGGCCACCGAGAAGGAAGAGGTTTCCACACACTGCATAACCAAGTGCACAAAACCCGAGGGAAACCCCAGAGAAAGCAGGAGATCTCGGAGAAACTTCCACTGGACCGAATCAAAGGCTTTCTTAAAGTCAATCTTCAAGAGAGACTTAGCAGAGGTTCTCTTCCTGCCATACTGACGAAGAAGCTCCTGCACAAGATTTATGTTATCCGCCATAACTCTACCTCCCAGGAAGGCATTCTGCATCGGACTGATAATACAACTCAGAGCAACCGCCAACCGACTCGAGCTAGGAGCTTGAAATGACCTTATAGACCACATTGCAAAGCAGGAGATGGGCCTCGAAGTCACTAGGGAGAGGAAGCATGGGCCGATTTAGGAATGAGAGAGATAACCGAATGGTTAATCTCGCTTCAACATTTTCCCCGAGGAAAGGAAATCCCCGGACAAGCAAAGACAAAAATCCTCACCAACAAATGCACTCATGCCGATTTGAAGAATAGAGAGGAATAACCATCCGGGCCAGGCGCCTTATTATTATCAATCCCAAACAAAGCTGCCTTGATATCATCCTTGGAAAAAGGCGCAGAGAGGAGCCCACAATCAGAAGCTGAGAGGCACGGACCAAGGCCAACAATGCCTTGATCCAAAGGCTCGGTAGGCTTCGAGGAACCGTAAAGCTTCATAAAGAAGTCCACAAACTCAGCCCCAACTTCCTTCTCCGAAGCAGAAAGAGAACCATCAGACTTCTGGATAGCCGGGAGGAAGTTTCGACCATTCTTTTGGCTCAACAAAGAATGGAAAAACCGAGAGCCTCTATCACTTTCCTTTAGAAAATCACACTTCAGCTTCTGCCCAAAGAACATCTTTTCCGAGGATTTGAGATTAATAAGCTGAATGCGCATTTTCTTGTCTTCCCACGACAAGTCGCGGATTAGAAGGATCCAAGTGAAGAGCGGATTGCAAAGATATCTAGATCCGATTCAGCTCGGAGACCCTCTCTGAAATGTGACTAAAATGAAGCCTGTTCAACCGCTTTCAAACGGACACTTCAAACCCCTTTTAGCTTCTTGCGAGAGAAAACATAGGGGAACCCATCACAAAGCATTCCCGCCAACACTCCGAGACAAGCATGAAGAAAAATCCGAATGAGAGGCCCACATGTTAAAGAATTTAAAGCTACGCTGCCCCGGAACAAGCGGATCAAGCCGAACCAAAACAGGAGAATGATCCGAGAAGGCCCCCTGGTTACCGAAATGAACCTGAGCAGAACTGTGAAGGGAAGACCAATGGGGATTAACCAGGACCCTGTCCAATTTACTCCACACCGTCCCATTACTCCAAGAGAAGTGACAACCAGTGTAGCTGAGATCACTTAGGCCAAGATCAAGACAAAGATTTATTAAAATCTGCAGCCTCATACATCGAAACGAGCACCGCCATTGAGCTTATCATCCCGAGACGTAAGAGAGTTGAAGTCCCCTAAAGACCATCCAAGGACCCGGAGGCACCAAGAACGCGAGGTCGTCCCCAAAGAGCTCTTTCTAGCAACTATGGTATGCAAACCATAAACAAAAGATATGTGAAACTCAACTTGACTCACAAGGCTTTTAACCAAAACATGGAGACCTTGGGAGGAGCTACCAACCAAATCAACTGAAACCGAAGAGGGGTTCCAGAAAACCACAATACGAGCCAAAGAAGAAGAAGCAACATTCGTAAGGAATTTCCACCTCTTCAACCGAAACTTCTGAAGGGACAAAACCTTGGACGAGGATAGCTTCGACTCCAGCAAGCCACAAACATCAACCTTAGATTTCTTCATGAGGTTCACCACCTCATGCTGCTTTAGAGGGCTATTTAGCCCCCTAACATTCCAGCATTTAACAATCATCATGGGGCAGTAGTGGTAGGGATGATCCTACCATGTCCCGCTCAAAAAAAGATGATTTGGGATGTAAACTCTTCCCCGTGTGCCCTCCTTGCCTTGGGTTCCTCAAAGGTCGCTTCTTACTCTTAACCCGTCGCCGAACCGGCTTTAGAGCCCGAGACATCTCGCTATAACTCCCCTCAAGTCCGAACTCAAATCCGTTGCCGCCGAACCATGGGGAATAGCCCCCGCTGATTTGTCATTCAAGCCATCATCGCCCTTGCCCAATATAGAACCCCGCAGCAATACTACCCAAAGCCATCAAGCCATCTTCAACCGATTCATTTCCAAATGACGCAACCGCTATTCCTTTGGAGGCAACACTACCTGTACTCAGAACCAAACTAGTTGGAGTACCCAAGCCGACATAGGCCGCCTATTACCGATCAGCTTTTTTTCAGCACAAAGGTTGCCAATCGCATTCAGCGAAGTGGAAACCTCGGAGATCATGGGAGCGAGCCGCTTGTTACTAGTGGGCTTCACGCGGCACAGCCGCCGAGCAACAAAGAATAGCTAGGAGCCGGAGCTTCAAAAACCATGCCAGCAGCCCAAAGAAGCACTATCTTGTAGCCTCACAAAGCAGCCCAAAGAAACAGACCCCCTCGTAGAACAACACATCCCTCTCTACTGGATTGGGATTCCTGAGCACACCGGCAAAGATGAACTTTGGAATTGCCTCCCCCAACCTTTTTTGGAACTTTGGAACAAGTATCCACAACATGCCCAATAACCTTGCAATGAGCACAAAACTTCGGCAAAGTTTCATACACAATAGACCGAGAGTGCATGACACCATTCTGAGCAAACCAAATTTGACAAACCGAGGCGGTGTCCTCTCGCAAGATTAATCTCTACCAGTATTCTAGCATACGAAAGCCTAGACATGGAAGATGTTAGCATGTCACATTGTACAGTGTTTTCCTAGAGCACTAGCAATTTTTGCTAAACAAGTTGTAGACCAAAGACTTCGTAGGCAAATTCGGCAGCCTTAACCCAAACGGAAACGTAGTCATTTCGTGGAATTAAAATCAAAGTATTCCCAAGCATTTCCCTCAACATTAAAGGTCTACCATAGACAAGGTATGGACCTCCATGCAACACATTCATTTTCTCCAATTCACTCGAAATTTATAGACTATCCACCCGGATTCATGAATTTGCATTTTAGCTACACAATTCCAAGAGCTAGAAATAATATTCCTCAAAGCTTGAACCCCCTGAGAATTTACTCCCGACACATAACCAATGAGGCACAATTTCCAGATATCACAAGCAACATCTAAATCATCCTCAATCAAGTTAAAAGTCTTGGCAGCAGTAAATATCAACAAAATGTGGGAGTTTTTGGACATGATGATGCGCCGCGATTAGAAGAGAAGAGGTTTCTCCACCGACCGAAGAAGGGGGACGAGGGGGGCTGGAGCATCCGAGCCAAGAACTGGAGCTTGATCGGAGGGCTCCCGGAACATTCGGTACCATTAGCCGCAGACTGATCGTAAGGGGGGTGACCCCGAGCCGAAAACCAAACCAACTTGCATCACGGGACTGTAATCCATAGCAGCTAAAAGGGAGGTCAGCTGGAATTTCGGAAGGACCTTCGGCAACTCGGCAGGAGAAGATGAAACATACCTTAAGCTCCGAGTTGCCAAAACAGAGACCCATAGTGAGAGCTAGAATCTGAATTTGAGGAAGATGAGCCCTCATAGTCGAGTCCCTGGGCCGTCCATATTCACTGGGAGCATACAACTCGCCTAAAGTAGGAGAGAACTCTATAGCTTGAAGTCGGGGCCTAAGTCGCGAGAGGGGGGTTGCACCCGAAGCACTCGGGAGGCCGAACCCGCACGCCCAAGGCCGCACCCGAAGAATCCAAATCTGATGGCAACCAATTGGGGCCTCGCGAGAGTAGCAAGGTCCACCACTCGAGATAGAGGGGGGAAGGAAGAGTGGTCGGCTTGTTTTTTGGTGGGGGGTTGAGGGACCCAAGCCATGGGACAAAGTTGGGAAAGAAGAAGGGGGGCGAGAGGAAGAAGAAGGAGATTTCTTTTTGCCTTCCGTTTTGCCATGGATGGCCTCTGAGAAGCCGAGAAAAAAAGAAAGGAGGAAAATCGAAGGAACCTGGTCGACCGCAAGAGGGGACCTAAAGGAACCTGGGTCGACCGCAAGAAAGCAACCAGATCGACCGCAAGAAGCAACCTGGTCGACCGCTAAGAAGGAGAAGGAGACCGGTCGACCACTTGGGACAACCGGTCGACCGCTTTGACGGGGGAAGACGAAAATAGAAATTTGAGCTGCAATTAGAAAAAAAAGGCAAGAGGAGGATGGAAACTCGAAATGCACACCAAGAAGAACCGAAAAC
>CM055029.1:9376813-9438497 GCA_029204005.1 Salix udensis
ACCGAAACCCGAACCCGCAACGCCGCACTCTAAAACCCCGAAACGGCAACCCCGAACCGCAAAACCCCTAACCCGAATCACCGAACAGCGAAAACCCCCAAACCCCGAAACCCCCGAACAAAGTGAAAACCAAGCGCCGGCAACCCCGCACGCCGATACCCCGAACCGAAACCCCGAACCCCCGAAACCCCGAACCGCGAAACGCCGAATCTGGAACACCGAACCACAAACCTCGAACAGATAAAACCCTATTCGTGAAACCCCGAACCGCGATACCCCGAACCCCAAACCCCCAAACCGCGAAAACCCGAATCGAAACCTCGACACCCGATCCCTTAATCCCGAACCCCAAACCCCCAAACCCGAAACCCCGACCCCCGAAACCCGAAATCTTGAAAGCCGAATCCCTCGAAACACCGAAACCCCCGCACCGCAAAACCCCCGAACCCCGAAAACCGCGAAACCTTGACCACCGAATCCCCGACCCCGAAAAACCCGATCCGCGACACCCTAAACCTCGCTACCCCGATCTCCAAACCTCTAACCTCGAAAACCCCGAACCCGAAACACGAACACCGAAAACCCGATCCTCGAAACCCCGAACCCGTAACCACGAACCGCAAACCCGAACTACGAAACCCCCGAACCGCGAAACCCCCGACTCCCCGAATCCCCCGACCCCCGAATCCCCGACTCCCGAAAAACACGATCCGCGAAACACATAACCGCGAAACCCCGAACCGAAACCTCGAACACCGAAACCCCGAACAGCGAAACCCCCGCACCGCGAAACTCCAAACCTAAAAACCCGAACCGCGAAAACCCGAACAATGAAACCCCGAAACCCGAACCCCTAACCGCGAAAACCCCGACCCCCGAAACCCCGATCCGCGAAAACCCCGAACACCGAAACCCCGAACCCGAAACCCCGAACCGCGAAACACGGAACCCCCGTACCCGGAACCCAGCAACGCTGCACCCTAAAACCCGAACCGTGAAACCCCCGAACCGCAAAAACCCCCGAACCCGAAACCCCGAACCCCGAAACCCCGAACCGCAATCCCGAACCGCGAATCCCCGACCCTCGAAAACCCGATCCGCGAAAACCCCGATCCTCGATACCCCGAACCCGAAACCCCTAACCGCGAAAACCCCCGACCCCGAAAACCCGATCCGTGATATCCCGAACCGGAAACCCGTAAACGCGAAACCCCGACACCCGAATCCACGATCCCGAAACCCCTAATCGCGAAACTTCAAACCCCGAAACCCCGAACACCGAAACCCCGAACCGCGAAACCCGAACCGCGAAACCCCCAAACCGCGAAAACCCGGACCCCGAAACACCAACCCTCGAATCCCCCGACCCCGAAAAACCCAAGCCGCGAAACCCCCGAACCTCGTTACCCCAAACCCGAAAACCCCCTAACCACGAAATCCCGAACGCGCAACCCGGAACCCCGAAATCGAAACCCGAAACACCGAACCCCGAACCCCCTAAACCCCCAATACGCGAAACCCCGAACCCGAAACCCCCGACCCCCAAAAACCCGATCCGTGATATCCCGGACCCTGAAAACCGCGAAACGCAAAACCCCGACAAGCGAAACCACGAACCCCGAAACCCCGAACAGCGAAAACCCCGAACCACGAAACCCCGAACCACGAAACCCGAATCACGAAACCCCGCACCGCGATACCCCGAACTCGAAACCCCGACCGCGAAACCCCGACCCCGAAAAACCCGATCCGCGAAACCTAGAACCGCGAAACCCGACTCCCGAAACCCGGAATCGGCAACGCCTGCACTCAAAAAACCCCGAAACACCGATCCACAAACCACGAACGGAGAAAACCCGATCCGCAAAAACCCCGAACCGCGATACCCCCAAACCCCCAAACCCCGAACCGCGAAACCGAACCACAAAACCCCGAACCGCGATACCCCGAACCCCCAAACCCCGAACCGCGAAAACCCGAACCCACGAAACCCCGTGATCGCAAACCCGAACCATGAAACCCCGAATCGCGAAAACCCCGTCCCCCGAATCCCCGACCTCGAAAAACCCGATCCGCGAAACACGTGAACCGCGAAAACCCCGAACGAAAACCCCGAACACCGAACCGCGAAACCCCCAAACCGAAACCGTGAACACCGAAAACCCCGAACCGCGAAACCCCGAACCCGAAATCCTCGAAACCCCCGAACCCGAAACGCGAAACCCCGACCCCCCGAAACCCCGATCCGTAAAACCCGAACCGCGATACCCCGAACCCGAAAACCCGAATCGCGAAAACCCGAACCACGAAACACCGAACCTCGAAAACCCCGAACCCAAAACCACAAACCCGACACCCCGTACACTCGAATCACCGAACCGCGAGACCCCGAACCCGAAAACCACGAACCGCGACACCACGAACCCGACACCCCGAACCGCGACACCCCCCAAACCCGAAACCCGACTGCGAAAACCCCGAACCCGAAAACCCGAAACCCGAAACCCCAAACCCAAAACGTGAAACCCCGACCCCCGAAAACCCCCGATCCGTAAAACCCCGAACCGTGAAACCCCCGAACCCGAAACCCCGAACGCCGAAACCCCCGAACCGGCAACCCCGAACCGCGAAAACCCCGAACTTGAATACCCGAACAAATGAAACCCCGAAACCCCCGAACCGCGAAGCCTCAAACAAATGAAAACCCCCGAACCCCCGAAACCCCGAACCGGCAACCCCGAACCGTGAAACCCCGAACTTCAATCCCCAAACCACGAAACCCCGAACCCGCATCCCGAAACAAATAAACCTCGAACCCCGAACAGCGAAAACCCCGCACCGCGAAAACCCCCGAACCCCCGAAACCCCGAACTCGCGAAACCTTGACCACCGAATCCCCCGACCCCGAAAAACCCGATATGCGAAACCCCGAACTGCGATACCCTCGAACCACAAACCCAAACCACGAAACCCCCGAACCGCAAACCTCGACCATGAAATCCCGATCCGCGAAACACCGAACCGCGAAATCCCGAACCGAAAACCTCGAATCGCGAAAACCCCGACACCCGAATCCCCGACCTCGAAAACCCGATCCGCGAAAACCCCGAACCTCGATACACCAAACCGTAAAACCCCTAACCACGAAACTTAAAAACCCGAAACCCCGAACACCGAACCCGAAACCCCGACCCGCGAAAACCCCCGACCCCCTCGTTATGCGCCCGATGACCGACACGTGGCGACCACAGGGAGATGTGTCAGCGGCACCATGGTTATTCTGCAGACTGTAGTTACTTTATTAAGTTACTATAGTTTAAGTATTTCGATTATGTATTTTCAATACGTCTTTATGTTAGTTCAATAGTATTTATTAAGGGAAGTTAAGAAGGGGATCGTGGCTATAATGTGGGGGGGAAGCAAGCTACTTTGCTTACATGTTATTTAAATCATCATCGACCGAATGTAAGGGCATCAAGAATATTAACCCCGAATATTGTCGTGTGCATTTGAGGTTACTCGGATCCTCGAAATTCAGATTTATCTTCGCAGTCTTTGTTTATCAAACACCATCGAAAAACCCAAAACCCAAACACGATCGAAAAACATAAACAATACAAAGATAATTCATAAAACCATAACAAGTGGTATCGAGCCATCCTTCCAAATGACCATGGCGTAAGGCACCGTAATGTCCCAACTTGCTCGAAACCGTTAAGCAATTACAAAGAGCATCCACAGCTACGCGGAAGAACAAACCAAGCAAGGGGTGCTTATGGAAAAAAATACTACAACAAACTCAATAAATTAGCATCAAGCTATGATAGCTTGGTACAACTCACGCCTAGAAACCAGTCAGGGAGGAGGCACTTCCAAAGCAATGTCGAGTAAATGTGAATCCTCCGCTTTGAGGGACATGGGGGGAATTCAAGCTCGCTCCCTTCGGTTGGATTTCCCTCGTTTTGATGGAGGAGACCCTAGCGAGTGGACCTTGAAAGCACAACAATCATCCACCTTAAAGACACATCAAGAGCATGTCATGCAAAGCATTCCTCCACTGGGACTCACTCCCTTTGAAATCGTCTATGGACGTAATCCTCCACGACTCTTTCCCTATGAGCCGGGGACCACGGCAGGTGCAAGCGGTTGAGGATGAAATGAGGAGTCGAGATTTAATCCCGACCTTGGCCCGAGAAAATCTGCAAGAAGCTCAATCAAGAACAAAGTTACACGCAGATAAAAAGAGAACCCGTAAGGAGTATAGTGTGGGAGATTGGGTCTATTTAAGATTAAGACTCTATAGACAGATGACCGTAGCAATAAGAAAAAAAAATTGAAGCTTTCACCAAGGTATTACGAGCCATTCCAAATCATCCCAAAAAAATTGGGGAAGTTGCATATAAACGCGATCTACCCAAAGACTCCAAGATCTACTGGGTATTTCGCATTTCATGCCCCCCCCAGAAAAAAAAATATTGGGACTCAAATTAACCCTAGCCCTAGACTACCGAGGGTGATGGAAGAAGGCACACTTGTAACCGAACCGTAAAAGATCTTAGAGAGGAGGCTCAAGAAGAAAGGGAATCACGCAAGGGTGGAATGCTTAGTGCAACGGGAAGGGACAAATGAAGAAGATGTTATGTGGATTGATGGGATAAGCTGCGAAAGAAATGGCCGTAACTCGAGGACGAAGTTCTATTGAAGAGGGAGCATTTGTTATGCTCCCCGATGACCGACACATGGCGACTCACTGGGGGAGATGTGTCAAGCAACACCATGGTTATTCTCGCACACCGTAGTTACTTTATTAAGTTACTATAGTTTAAGTATTTCGGGCTTATGTATTTTCAATACGTCTTTATGTCAGCTCAATAGTATTTATTAAGGGAAGTTAAGAAGGGGATTGTGGCTATAATGTGGGGGGGAAGCAGCTACTTGCTTACATGTTATTTAAATCATCATCGATCGAATGTAATGGCATCAAGAATATTAACCCCGAATATTGCCGTGTGCATTGGAGGTTACTGGATCCTCGAAATTCCAGATTTATCTTCGCAGTCTTTGTTTATCAAACACCATCGAAAAAACCCAAAACCCAATCGGAAAAACATAAACAATACAAAGCATAATTAGTAAAAACCATAACACCCCTCGAATCCCCGACACACGAATCCCCGACCCTCGAAAACCCGATATGCAAAAACACGTAACCGCGAAACCACGAACCGAAACCCCGACACCCGAATCCCCCGATCCGCGAAATACGTGAACCGCGAAACCCCCGAACCGAAACCCCGAACCCCCGAAACCGAAACGCAAAACCCCGACCCCCGAAAACCCCCGAAACGCAAAAACCTCGAACCGCGATACCCCGAACCCGAAAACCCGAACCGCGAAACCGGAACCACGAAACACCGAACCGCGAACCCCCGAACCCC
The DNA here is from genome assembly GCA_029204005.1 of Salix udensis. Classification (NCBI taxonomy): domain Eukaryota; kingdom Viridiplantae; phylum Streptophyta; class Magnoliopsida; order Malpighiales; family Salicaceae; genus Salix; species Salix udensis. Next base: position 9,382,252 of record CM055029.1, read on the forward strand.
CGACCCGTGAAACCATGATCTCGCAAAAACCCCGAACCGCGATACCCCCAAACCGCAAAACTCGAACCACGAAACCACGAACCCCCGACCCCCGAATCCCCTATCCCGAAAACCCGATACGCGAAACACCGCACCGCGAAAACCCCGAACCGAAACCCCGAACCCGAAACCCCCAAACCGTGAAACCCCGAACCCGAAACCCCGAACCCAGCAACCCCAACCGCGAAACCCCGAACTTGAATCCCCGAACAGCGAAACCCCCGCACCGCGATACCCCGAACCGCAAAACCCCGAACCCCGAAACCCGAAACCCCGAACCCCGAAACCCCGAACCGCGAAACCCCCCACCCCCGAATCCCCGACCCCGAAAAACCCAATCCCCGAAACAACGAACCGAAACCATGAACACCGAAACCCCGAACCTCGAAACCCCGAACCCGAAACCCCCGAACTTGAAACGCGAAACCCCGACCCCCCGAAACCTCGATCCGCGATACCGCTAACCGCGATACCCCGAACAAAGCAAACCCGACCCCTCGAATCCTCGACCCGAAAACCCGATCCGCGAAACCCCGAACCGCGAAAACCCCGAACCCGAAACCCCGAACCGCGAAACCCCGAACAAAGTGAAAACCCCCGCACCGCGATACCCTAAACCGGAAACCCCGAACCGCGAAATCCCGAACCCCCGAAACCCCCGAACCGCGAAACCCCAACCCCCCGAATCCCCGACCCCGAAAACCCCCGAAACCTTGAACCAAAACCGGGAACACCGAAACCCCGAACCCAAAACCCCCAACCGCGAAACCCCGAACCCGAAACCCCCGAACCCCGAAACCCCCGAACCGGCAATCCCGAACCGCGAAAACCGCGAACCCGAATCGTCGAACAAATGAAAACCCCCGAACCCCCAAAAACCCGAACCGCGAAAACCCCCGCAACGCGATACCCCCAAACCAGGGAACCCCCGAACCGCGAAATCCCGAACCGTGTAACCCCCGAACCGCGAAACCCCGACCCCCTGAATCCCCCGATCCGCGAAACCCGCTACCCCGAACCGGAAACCCGAACCCCGAAACCGAAACCCGAAACAAGTGAATCCCAAACCCCTAAACCTCGTTCACGGAAACCCCGAACCGCGATACCCCGAACCACGAAACCCCCGAACCCGAAACCCCCGACTCCCCAAAAACCCGGATCCGTGCAATCCCGAACCGGAAACCCCGAATCGCGAAAACCCCGACACCCGAATCCCCGACCCCTAAAACCCGATCCGCAAAACCCCCAAACCTCGATACCCCGAACCCCGAAACCCCTAACCGCGAAACTTCAAACCCGAAACCCAAACACCGAAACCCCAAACCCCAAAACCCCGAATCGCGAAAAGCCCGAACCAAAACCCCCGAATCACGAAACCCCGACACCCGAATCCCCGACCATGAAAACCCGATCCGTGAAACCTCGAACATGGATACCCCGAACCCCTGCACTCGAACACCGAAACCCCCATACCCGAAACCTCGAACCGCGAAACCTCGAACCGAAACGTCGTACTCAGTAACCCCGAACCGGGAAACCCCGAACCACGAAACCATGAACCGTGAAACCCCGACCCCTAAATCCCGGACCCCAAAAACCCGATCCGTGAAACCCGCACCGCGATACCCCCGAAAGCAAAACCCCGAACCGCGAAAACCCCGAAACCCCGAAACCCCGAACCGCGAAAACCCGTAACCCCCGAAACCCCGAACCGCGAAACCCCGACCCCCGAATCCCCGGGCCCCGAAAAACCCGATCCGCGAAACCCCGAACCTCGATACCCGAACCCGAAACCCCTAACGGCAAAACCCCGAACCCGAAACCCCGAACCGCGAAACCCCCAACTCGAAACCCGAAACCCCGAAAACCCGATCCGCGAAACCCCCGAACCGCGATACCCCGAACCCAAAACCATGAACCCGAAACACCGAACTTCGAAACCCGAATAGCGAAACCCCGACCCTCCGATTCCCCGACCCCGAAAACTCGATCCGCGAAAACCCCGAACCGCGATACCCTCGAACCCGAAACCGTGAACCGTGAAACCCCGAACCCGAAACCCCGAACCCCCGAACCCCGAACCCCGAAACCCCGAACTTGAAACCCCGAAGCCTAAAGCCCCCAAAACACGAACAATGAAACCCGTAACCCGAAACCCCGAACCACGATACCCGAACCTCTAATGGCGAAACCCCCGAACCCGTAACACCGAACCCGAACCATGAACAACGAAACCCCGAACCCAAAAACCCGAACAGCTAAACCCGAAACCCGAAACCCCGAACCCGTAACCCGAACCGCGAAAACCCCGACCCTCGAATCCCCGACCTCGAAAACTCGATCGGTGAAACCCCGAACCGCGATACCCCGAACGCTAAACCCCGAACCCCGAAACCCCGAACCGCGAAAACCGCGACCCCCCGCATCCCCGACCCCCAAAAACCCAATCCGCGAAACCCGAGCAGCGAAACCCCGAAAACCCGAAGCCCGAAACCCCCGAACCTCGAAACCCCGAACCCCGACACCCCCGAACCCCGAACCCCGACACCCTCGAACCCCGAACCCGAATCCCCGAACCATGAAATGCGAAACCCCAACCCCCGAATCCCGAACCGCGAAACCCCGAACGCGAAAACCCCTAACCCGAAACCCCGAAACCCCGACCCACCGAATCCGTGACACCGAAAACCCGATCCATGAAATCCCGAACCTCGATACACGGAACCCCTTATCGCGAAAACCCCCGAACCCGAAATGTCGAACCGCAAAACCCGAAACCCGAATCCCGAAAACCCGATCCACGAAACCCCGAACCAGGATACCCCGAACCGAAAACCCCGAACTCGTAACCCCAAAAAGCGAAACCCCGAAAACCCGAAGCCTCGAAACCCCGATCCTCGAAACCCGAACCCGAAACCCGAACCGCCAAACACCGAACCCCGAACCCGAAACCCCGACCACGAAACCATGAATTGCGAAACCCCAACCACCGAATCCCCGACCATGAAAACCCGATCCATGAAACCCCGAACCGCGATAAGCGGAACCCTGGAACGCCTAACCTCGAAATCCCGAACCGCGAAAACCCCGAAACCCCGAAAACCCGATCCGCGAAACCCCGAAACCCCGAACCCGAAACCCGTAACCCCGAAACCCCGAAACCCGAACCGCCAAACCCGAACCCGAAACCCCGAAATGCGAAAACATGAACCGCGAAACTCCGACCCTTGAATCCCCGACCTCGAAAACCCGATCCGTGAATCCCCGAACCGCGAAACACCGAGCGCAAAACCCCGAACCCCCAAAACAGGAATTGTGTAACCCCGATCCCCGAATCCCCGAACCCGAAAAACCCGATTTGCTAAACCTCTAACCGCGAAAACCCCAAACCCGAAACCCCGAACCCGAAAACTCGAAACCCGAACCCCAAACCCGAAAACCCCGAACCGCGATACCCTCGAAACCCCCTAACCGCGAAAACCCCGACCTCAAAACCCCGAAACCCGAACAGCAAAAACCCGAACCCGAAACCCGAATCCCTCGAAACCCCGAACCCGAAACCCCGAAACCCCCGAAACCGTAACCCCGAACAAATGAAACCCCCGAAATCCCGAAACCATTAACCTCAAAACCCCGAAACCCGAACAGCCCAAACCTCGAACCCGAAACCCGAACCGCCAACCCCGAACCCCCAAACCCCGAACCCGTAACACCGAACCCGAAACCACGAGCAACGAAACCCCGAACCTCGAAAACCCGAACAATGAAAACCCCGAACCCGAAACCCGAAACCCCGAACCCGTAACCCGAACCGCAAAAACCACGACCCTCGAATCCCCAACCCCAAAAACCCGATCGGTGAAACCACGAACCGCGATACCCCCAAACGCTAAATCCCGAAACCCCGAGCCCGAAACCCGAACCCCGAAACCCGAAACCCGAAACCCCGAACCCCCGAAACCCCGAACAGATAAAACCTCGACCTCGAAAACCTAGTCCGCGAAAACCGTAACAACGAAACCCCCGTAACCCCCGAAGCCCGAAACCCCGAACCCGTAAAACCCGAACAGAAGAAACCACGAACCCGAAACCCGGAACCGCCAAACCCCGAACCACGAAACCATGAACCCGAAACCCCCTAACGGCGAAAACCCCGAACCCGAAACCTCGAACCGCGAAACCCCCCAACTCGAAACCCGAACCCCGAAAACCCGATCCGCGAAAACCCCGAACCGCAATACCCTCGAACCCGAAACCATGAACCCGAAACCCCGAACTTCGAAACCCGAATAGCGAAACCCCCGACCCTCCGATTCCCCGACCCTCGAAAACTCGATCCGCGAAATCCCGAACCCGAAACCCCCGAACCCCGAATCCCGAACCCCCGAAAACCCCGAACCCGAAACCCCGAAGCCTAAATCCCCAAAACCCGAACAACGAAAACCCGTAACCCGAAACCCCGAACCACGATACCCGAACCTCTAACGGCGAAACCCCGAACCCGTAACACCGAACCCGGAACCATGAACAAATGAAAACCCCGAACTCGAAAAACCCGAACAGCCTAAACCCGAACCCGAAACCCGAAACCCCGAACCCGTAACCCGAACCGCGAAACCCCGACCCTCGAATCCCCGACCTCGAAAACTCGATCGGTGAAACCCCGAACCGCGATACCCCGAACGCTAAACCCCGAACCCCCGAACCGCGAAACCTCGACCCCTCGCATCCCCGACCCCAAAAACCCAATCCGCGAAACCCGAGCGGAGAAACCTCGAAACCCGAAACCCGAAACCCCGAACCTCGAAACCCCGAACCCCGACACCCTCGAACCCCGAACCCCGAACCCGAAACCCCCGAACACGAAACCATGAAATGCGAAACCCCAACCCCCGAATCCCGAATCGCGAAACCCCGAACGCGAAACCCCTAACTCGAAAACCCCGAAACCCCGAAACCCCCAACCACCGAATCCCCGACCCCGAAAACCCGATCCATGAAATCCCGAACCTCGATACACGGAACCCCCTTATCGCGAAAACCCCGAACCCGAAAATGTCGAACCGCAAAACCCGAAACCCGTAACCCCCGAAAACCCGATCCGCGAAACCCCGAACCACGATACCACGAACCCGAAACCCCGAAAACCCGAAGCCCGATACCCCCGAACCCGAAACTCGAACTCGTAACCCCCAAAAAACGAAACCCCGAAAACCCGAAGCCCGAAACCCCCGATCCTCGAAACCCGAACCGCTAAACCCCCGAACCCGAAACCGGAACCGCCAAACACCGAACCCCGAACCCGAAACCCCGAACCACGAAACCATGAATTGCGAAACCCCAACCACCGAATCCCCGACCATGAAAACCCGATCCATGAAAGCTCGAACCACGATAAGCGGAACCCGAACGCCTAACCCCCGAACCCGAAATCCCGAACCGCGAAAACCCGGAACCCGAAACCCCGGAACCCCCAAAAAACCCGATCCGCGAAACCCCGAAACCCCGAACAGTGAAAACCCCGAACCCGAAACCCGTAACCCCCAAAACCCCGAAACCCGAACCGCCAAACCCCGAACCCGAAACCCATAACCGCGAAAAAACATGTACCGCGAAACCCCGACCTCGAAAAACCCTATCCGTGAAACTCCGAACCGCGAAACACCGAACGCAAAACCCCGAACCCCCAAAACAGAATTGTGTAACCCCGATCCCTCGAACCCGAAAAACCCGATCCGCTAAACCTCTAACCGCGAAAACCCCCAAACCCGAAACCTCGAACCCGAACCCCGAACCCCAAACCCGAAAAACCCCCGAACCGCGATACCCTCGAAACCCCTAACCGCGAAAACCCCCGACCTCGAAAACCCCGAAACTGCAAACGCTGAAAACCCGAACCCGAATCCCCGAAACCCCGAACCCGAAACCCCGAAAACCCCCGAAACCGTAACCCCCGAACAGTGAAAGCCTCGAACCCGTAACACGGAACCCGAAACCACGAACAACAAAAACCCCGAACCTCGAAACCCCCGAACCTCGAAAAACCCGAACAAATGAAAACCCCGAACCCGAAACCCCGAACCCGTAACCCGAACCGCAAAACCACGACCCTCGAATCCCCCAACCCCCAAAAAACCGATCGCTGAAACCACGAACCGCGATACCCCCAAACGCTAAATCTCGAAACCCCGAGCCCGAAACCCGAAACCCCGAAACCCGTAACCCGAAACCCCGAACCCCCGAAACCCCGAACCGCGAAAACCTCGACCTCGAAAAACCCGATCCGCGAAAACCGTAACAGATGAAAACCCCCGTAACCCCCGAAACCCCGAACCCCCGAAACCCCCGAACCGCGAAACCTCGACCTCGAAAAACCCGATCCGCGAAAACCGTAACAAATGAAAACCCCGTAACCCCCCGAAACCCCGAACCCCCGAAAACCCCCGAACCGCGAAACCTCAACCTCGAAAAACCCGATCCGCGAAACCGAAACAAATGAAAACCCCGTAACCCCGAAGCCCGAAACCATGAACCCGTAAACCCGAACAAAGAAACCACGAACCCAAACCCGAACCGCTAAACCCCCGAACCCGAAACCCCGAACCACGAAACAATGAACCGCGAAACCTCGACCCCTGAAAACCCGATCCGCGAAACCCCCGAACCGCGATACCCCGAACCGCGATACCCTCGAATACGAAACCCGCAACCCGAACAAATGAAACCCCGAAACCCCGAACCACGAAACCCCGACCACCGAATCCTTGACCCCCGAAAAACCCGATCCGTGAAACCCCGAACCACGATACCCGAACCCGAAAACCCCTAACCGCGAAGCCCCGAACCTATAACCCCGAACCGCGATACCCCGAACCCGAAACCCCTAACCGCGAAACCCCGAACAAATGAAAACCCCGAACCCGACACCCCGAACCCGAAATCCCGCACTCGAAAACCCCCGAAACCGTATGCCCAAAAAGCGAAAACCCCCGACGCCCGAAACCCGAGCCTCGAAACCCCCGAAACCCGAACAAACGAAATCTCGAACTCCGAAACCCGAACCGCGAAACCCCGAACCCCAAACCCCGAACCACGATACCATGAACCGTGAAACCCCCGACCCCTCGAATTCCCGACTCAGAAAACCCGATCCGGAAACCCCCGAACCGCGATACCCATAACGCGAAACCCGAACCTCAAAACCCCCGACACCCGAAACCCGAACCCCCGAAAAACAAGATCTCGCAAAACCCCGAACCGCGATACCCTCGAACCGCGAAAACCCCCGAACCGCGATACCACGAACCCGAAGCCTCGAACCCCCGAAACACCGAACCGCGAAACCCCCGAACCCCCGAACCCCCGAAACCGAATCGCATAATCCCGACCCCCGAATCCCCGACCCTCGAAAACCCGAACCGCGATACCCCGAACCCGAAATCCCTAACCGCGATGCCCCGAACCCCCGAACCCCTAACCGCGAAACCCCGACCCCGAAACCCCGAACCCCGAAACCCGAACAAATAAAAACCCGAACCCGAAACCCCGAACCCGAAATCCCGAACCCGGAAACCCCGAAACCGTAACCCCGAACAAATGAAAACCCCGAAACCCCAACGCCCGAAACCCGAACCTCGAAACCGCCAAACCCCGAACCGCAAAAACCCGAACCGCGAAAACCCCGAACCCCCCAACCCCGAACCCCCCAACCCCGAACCCGTAACACCGAACCCGAAACCACGAACAAATGAAAACCATGAACCTCGAAACCCCGAACCCCGAAAACCCCAAGAGAGAAACCCCAAACCCGAAATGCCGAACCACGAAACCATGAACCGCGAAACCCCCGACCCCCGAATCCTCGACCCCTGGGAAACCCCAAACCGCGATACCCCGAACGCGAAACCCGCACCCGAAACCCCGAACCGTGAAACCACGAACCCCGAAACCCCGAACCGCAAAAACCCGACCACCGAATCCCTAACCCCGAAAAACCCGATACGTGAAACCTTGAACCACGATACCCGAACTCGAAACCCCCTAATCGCGAAAACCCCGAACACGAATCCCCCAAAAAACATGATTCGCGAAACCCCGAACCGCGATACCCTCGAACCCGAAGCCCCGAACACCGAAACCCCGAACCCGAAACACCGAACCGCGAAACCCCGAACCCCCGAAACCGAATCGCATAACCCCGACCCCCGAATCTCGACTCGAAAATCCGGTCCGCGAAACCCCGAACCGCGATACCCCTGCACTCGAAACCCCTAACCCGAAACCGAACCCCGAACCCGAAAACCCCGAAACCATAACCCCGAACCCGAAACCCCCGAACCCGAAACCCCAACAACGAAAACCCGAACCCGAAACCCCCGAACGTAACCCCGAATCCCCGAAACCGTAACCCCCGAACCGCGAAACCCCGAACCTCGAAACCCCGAACCCCGAAAAACCCGAACCGCGAAAACCCCCCCCAACCCGTAACCCCCGAACCCCGAACCCTAGAACCCCCGAACCGCGAAACCCCCGAAACTCAGTAACCCCCGAACCAGGAAACCCCGAACTCGAAACCCCTCGAACCGCGAAACCTCGAAGCCGAAAAACCCAATCGACGAAACCCGTAACCCGAACTCCGAACCTCAAAACCCCGAACCCGAAAAACCCTAACCTCGAAACACCGAACCCGAAACCCGAACAAATAAAACCCCGAACCCGAAACCCGAACCCGAAACCCCCGAACCGCGAAAACCCCAAACCTCGAAACCCCGAACCCGAAAAACTCGAACCGCGAAAACCCCCCAACCCGTAACCCCCGAACCCGAACCCCGAACCGCGAAAACCCCGTACCTCGTAACCCCAAACCCGTAACCCCCGAACCTCGAAACCCCCGAAACCCGTTACCCCGAACCGCGAACCAACAACCCCCCGAAACCTCGAAGCCGAAAAACCCGATCAAGCAAAAACTATAACCCGAAATTCGAACCGCGAAAATCCGGCCCCCGAAATCCCCAGTAAACCCCGAAAAACCGTTCTTCGAAACCCGAAACCCTTAACCCCCGAACCGCGAAAACCCCCGAACCCCGAAAAACTCGAACCGCGAAAACCCCCCAACCCGTAACCCTAACCACAAAACCTCGACCCCCGAAACTTCGAGCCGAAAACTCGATCGACGAAACCCCGTAACCCGAAACGCCGAACCGCGAAACCCCGGATCCCTCGAACCCCCGAAACCCGGCTACCCGAACCCCGAAACCCCCGAAACCTCGAACCCCCTAAACTCGCATCCCCGAATCCCGAAACCACGAAACCCCGAACCTCGAAACCGCGAGCGCGAAACCCCCGAACCCGAAACCCCGAACCCCCGAAACCCCGAACAGATAAAACCCGACCACCAAATCCCCGACTCCCGAAAAACCCGATACGTGAAACCCCGAACCACGATACCCGAACTCGAAACCCCTAATCGCGAAAACCCCTAAACCCGAAACCCCGAAAACACGATTCGCGAAAACCCCGAACCGCGATACCCCGAACCCAAAGCCCCGAACACCGAAAACCACGAACCCGAAAACACCGAACCGCGAAAGCCCGAACTCCCCGAAACCGGAATCGCGTAACCCCGAACTCCCCGCAACCCAAACAAATAAAACCCAAACCCGACAACCGAATCCCCGAAACCCCGAACCCTAAAACCCAAAACCGAAAACCACGAAACAAGAACCCCCGAACAAATGAAAACCCCCGCACCCGAACAGATGAAAACCCCCGCACCCGAATCTCGAAACCCCGAACCCGAAACCCCCTAACCGCGAAAACCCTCACCCCCGAAACCCCGAACCCGAAACCCCGAACCCCGAAACCCGAACAAATGAAAACCCCGAACCCGAAACCCGCATCCCCGAAAACCTTGAACCCGTAACCCCGAACCGCGAAACCCCGAACTACGAAACCCCGAAAAACCCGAACCGCGAAAACCCCCCCAACCCGTAACCCCCGAACCCCCGAACCCATGGAACCCCGAACAGCCTAAACCCCCGTACCTCGGAACCCCCGAACCCGTAACCCCGAACATCGAAACCCCCGAAACCGAGTAACCCCGAACCGGAAACCCCCGAACCGTGAAACCCCGACCCCCGAAACCTCGAGCCGAAAAACCCTATCGACGAAAACCCAAAACCCGAAACTCGAACCGCGGAACTCCCGCCCCCTTATAACCGAAAACCCGCTCCGCGAAAACCCCCGAACCTCAAAACCCCGAACCCGAAACCCCCTAACCTCGAAACCCCCGAACCCGAAACCCCGAAACTGCGAAACCCGAAACCCGAAAACCCGTAACTCCGAACCCGAAAACCCCAAAACCATAACCCCGAACCCGAAACCCCTAACCGTGAAACCCCGAACCCGAAACGCCGAACCCAAAAACCCAAATAGCGAAACCCCGAACCCGAAACCCGAATCCCTCGAAAACCGCGACATCAGTAATCCCCCGAACAAATGAAAACCCCGAAGACCGAAAACCCGAACCTCGAACCCGAAACCCGAAACCGCCAAACCCCGAACCCGAAACCACGAACAGCAAAAGCCCGAACCTCGAAACCCCGAACACTGAAAACCCGATCAGCAAAACCCGGAACCCGAAATTCCGAAACATGAATCTCTCGAAAACCCCGTACCCAGCAACCCCCGAACCGCAAAAACCCCGAACCTCGAAATCCCGAACCCCGAACCCCGAAAACCCGAACCGCGAAAACCCCCCAACCCGTAACCCCGAACCCCCGAACCGCGAAAACCCCATACCACATAACCCCGAATCCGTAACCCCGAACCTCGAAACCCCCGAAACTCAGTAACCCCGAACCGCGAAATCCCCGAACCCGAAACTCCGAACCGCGAAACTCCGGCCCCGACTCTCGAAAACCCGTTCCACGAAAACCCCGAACCTCAAAACCCCGAACCCGAAACCCGAAACCCGTAACCCCCGAACCGCGAAACCCCGAACCTCGAAACCCCGAATCCGTAACCTCGAACCTTGAAACGCCGAAACCTATAACCCCGAACCGCGAAAACCCCGACCCCCGAAACCTCGAGCCGAAATTCGAACCGCGAAACTCCGACCCGAATCCCCAGTAAATCCCGAAAAACTGTTCTTCGAAACCCGAAACCCGTAACCCAAAAACCCGTAACTGAAAACCCGAAACCCGTAACGCCAAACCGCGAAAACCCCCGAACCCCGAAAACCCGAACCGCGAAAACCCCGAACCCGAAACCCGAAACCGCGAAACCCGAAACCCGAAACCCGTAACTCCGAACCCGAAAACCCCAAAACCATAACCCCGAACCCGAAACCCCTAACCGTGAAACCCCGAACCCGAAACGCCGAACCCAAAAACCCAAACAAATGAAACCCCGAACCCGAAACCCGAATCCCCTCGAAACCGCGACAATGTAACCCCGAACAAATGAAAACCCCCGAAAGACCGAAACCCGAACCTCGAACCCGAAACCCGAAACCGCCAAACCCCGAACCCGAAACCACGAACAAAGAAAAAGCCCGAACCTCGAAACCCCGAACACCGAAAACCCGACAAGAAAACCCGAACCCGAAATTCGAAACATGAATCTCCGAAACCCCGTACCCAGCAACCCCCGAACCGCAAAACCCCCGAACCTCGAAATCCCGAACCCCGAACCCCGAAAACCCGAACCGCGAAAACCCCCCAACCCGTAACCCCCGAACCCCGAACCGCGAAACCCCATACCACATAACCCCGAATCCGTAACCCCCGAACCTCGAAACCCCCGAAACCCCGTAACCCCCGAACCGCGAAATCCCGAACCCGAAACTCCGAACCGCGAAACTCCGCCCCGAATTCCCGAAAACCCGTTCCGCGAAAACCCCGAACCTCAAAACCCCGAACCCGAAACCCGAAACCCGTAACCCCGAACCGCGAAACCCCGAACCTCGAACCCCGAATCCGTAACCTCGAACCTTGAAACGCCGAAACCTATAACCCCCGAACCGCGAAACCCCCGACCCCCGAAACCTCGAGCCGAAATTCGAACCGCGAAACTCCAGCCCTCGAATCCCCAGTAAATCCCGAAAAACTGTTCTTCGAAACCCGAAACCCGTAACCCAAAACCCGTAACTAGAAAACCCGAAACCCGTAACGCCAAACCGCGAAACCCCGAACCCCCGAAAACCCGAACCGCGAAACCCCGAACTCGAAACCCGAAACTGCGAAAACCCGAAACCCGTAACTCCGAACCCGAAAACCCCAAAACCATAACCCCGAACCCGAAACCCCTAACCGTGAAACCCCGAACCCGAAACGCCGAACCCAAAAACCCAAACAAAGTGAAAACCCCGAACCCGAAACCCGAATCCCTCGAAACCGCGACAATGTAACCCCGAACAATGAAAACCCCCGAAGACCGAAACCCGAACCTCGAACCCGAAACCCGAAACCGCCAAACCCCCGAACCCGAAACCACGAACAAAGAAAAAGCCCGAACCTCGAAAACCCCGAACACCGAAAACCCGACAAGAAAACCCGAACCCGAAATTCGAAACATGAATCTCCGAAACCCCGTACCCAGTAACCCCCGAACCGCAAAACCCCGAACCTCGAAATCCCGAACCCCGAAAAACCCGAACCGCGAAAACCCCCAACCCGTAACCCCCGAACCCCGAACCGCGAAACCCCATACCACATAACCCCGAATCCGTAACCCCCGAACCTCGAAACCCCCGAAACTCAGTAACCCCCGAACCGCGAAATCCCGAACCCGAAACTCCGAACCGCGAAACTCCGGCCCCGAAAACCCGCTCCGCGAAAACCCCGAACCTCAAAACCCCGAACCCGAAACCCGAAACCCGAAACCCGTAACCCCCGAACCGCGAAAACCCCGAACCTCGAAACCCCGAATCCATAACCTCGAACCTTGAAACGCCGAAACCTATAACCCCCGAACCGCGAAACCCCGACCCCCGAAACCTCGAAGCCGAAATTCGAACCGCGAAACTCCAGCCCCGGAATCCCCCAGTAAATCCCGAAAAAACTGTTCTTCGAAACCCGAAACCCGTAACCCAAAACCCGTAACTGAAAAACCCGAAACCCGTAACGCCAAACCGCGAAACCCCCGAACCCCCGAAAAACCCGAACCGCGAAAACCCCCCAACCCGTAACCCGAACCGCCGAACCCCCGACCCCCGAAACTTCGAGCCGAAAACCCGATCAGCGAAAACCCGTAACCCGAAATGCCGAACAACGAAACCCGGTTCCCCGAACCCCGAACCCCGAAAACCACGAAACCCCCAAACCCCGAAATTCGCATCCCCGAACCCCCGAAACCACGAAACCCCCGAACATCGAAACCCCGAAGCGCGAAAACCCCGAACCTCGAAACCCCGAACCCGAAACCTCGAACTCCGGACACCCCGAACCCGACCCCGTAATCCGCGACCCGAAAACCCGATCCGTGAAACACGATTCACGAACCCCGTAAAACCCGGAACCCCGTAAACACGATTCACGAAACCCCGAACCGCGATACCCCCAAACCCCGAACCCGAAACACCGAACCGCGAAACCCCCGAACCGCGATACCCGTAACCCGAAACCCCTAACCACAAAACCCCGAACCCGAAACCCGAACCCCCGAACCCGACACCCCTAACCGCGAAAACCGCGACCCCGAAACCATGAAACCCCGAACCTCGAAACCCCGAACCCGTAACCCCGAACCTCGTAACCCCCGAAACCCCGAACCCCCGCAAACCCGAACCGCAAAAACCCCCCAACCCGAACCGCAAAAACCCCGACTCCCGAAACCGCGAAGCCGAAAACCCGATCAAGAAAACCCGTAACCCGAAATGCCGAACCGCGAAAACCCGGATCCCTCGAACCCCGAAACCCGGATCCCCGAACCCCGAAACCACGAAACCCCGAACCTCGAAACCCCGAACCCGAAACCCCGGGCGCGAAACCCCGAACCTCGAAACCCCGAAACCTCGAATCTAGACACCCCGAACCCGAACCCGACCCCCGATTCCCCGACCCCGTAAAACCCGATCCGTGAAACTTCAAACCGCGATTCCCCGAAAGCGAAACCCGAACCCCCGAAACCCGGAACACCGGAAACACGATTCGCGAAACCTCGAACCGCAATACCCCCGAGCCCGAAACACCGAACCGCGAAACCCCGACCCTCGAATCCCCGACCCCGAAAACCCGATCCGCAAAACCCCGAACGGCGATACCCTCGAACCCGAAACCGGAAACGCGTAACCTCGACTCCCCGAATCCCCGACTCAAAAACCGGATCCGCGAAACCCCGAACCCGAAACCCGAAAACCCCGAGCCGCGATACCCCTCGAACACGACACCCCTAACCACGACCCCGAAACCCCGTGAACCGCGAACCCGAAACCCCGAACCCCCGCAACCTCGTACAGATGAAACCCCCGAACCCGAAACCCCGAACCCGAAACCCGCATCCCCGAAACCCCAAACCCATAACCCCGAACCGCGAAACCCCGAACCCCGAAAAACCCGAACCGCGAAAACCCCCCAACTCGTAACCCCCGAACCTCGAACCCATGGAACCCCCGAACCGCTAAACCCCCGCACTCGGAATCCCCGAACCCGTAACCCCGAACATCGAAACCCTAAAACCGGTAAGCCCTCGAACTAGGAAACCCCGAACCGCGAAAACCCCGACTCCCCGAAACCTCGAGCCGAAAACCCGATCAGCGAAAACCCGTAACCCGAAACTTTGAACCGTGAAACTTCGAATCCCCGAAAAAACCGAAAACCCATTCCGCGAAAACCCCGAACCTCAAAACCCCCGAACCCGAATCCCCTAATCTCGAAACCCCGAACCCGAAACCCGTAACCCCCGAACCGCGAAACCCCGAAACCTCGAAACCCCGAGCCCGAAAAAACCGAATCGTGAAACCCCCAACCCGTAACCTTGAACCCCCGAACGGCGAACCCCCCGTACCTCTGAACCCCCGAACCCGTAACCCCGAACCCGTAACCCCGAACCTCGAAACCCCGAAACCTCGTAACCCCGAACCGGAAACCCCGAACCCGAAACCCCAAACCGCGAAACAACGACCCTCGAAACCCCCGAACCGCGAAAACCCCCCAACTCGTAACCCCCGAACCTCGAACCCATGGAACCCCCGAACCGCTAAACCCCGTACCTCGGAATCCCGAACCCGTAACCCCGAACATCGAAACCCTAAAACCGGTAAGCTCGAACTAGGAAACCCCCGAACCGCGAAACCCCCGACCCCCGAAACCTCGAGCCGAAAACCCGATCAGCGAAACCCGTAACCCGAAACTTTGAACCGTGAAACTTCGAATCCCCGAAAAAAACCGAAAACCCATTCCGAGAAACCCCGAACCTCAAAACCCCGAACCCGAAACCCGTAACCCCCGAACCGCGAAACCCCCGAAACCTCGAAACCCCGAGCCCGAAAAACCGAATCGTGAAACCCCCCAACCCGTAACCTTGAACCCCCGAACCGCGAACCCCCCGTACCTCGGAACCCCGAACTCGTAACCACGAACCTCGAAACCCCCGAAACTCGTAACCCCGAACCGGAAACCCCCGAACCCGAAACCCCCAAACCGCGAAAACAACGACTCTCGAAACCTCGAAGCCGAAAACCCGATCAGCGAAAACCCGTAACCCGAAACTCCGAACCGCGAAACTCCGCCCCCGTATCCCCCGAAAACCCGTTCCGCGAAACCCCCCGAACCTCAAAACCCCGAACCCGAAACCCCTAACCTCGAAAACCCCGAACTCGAAACCCGGGATTGCGAAACCCGAACCCGAAACCCGAACCCGTAACTCCGAACCCAAAAACCCTAAAACCATAACCCCGAACCGCGATACCCCGAACCGAAACCCCTAACCGTGAAATCTCGATCCCGAAACGCCGAACCCCCGAAACCCAAACACCGAAAACCCCCGAACCCGAAACCCGAATCCCTCGAAACACCGACACCGTAACCCCGAACAGCGAAACCCGACGCCCGAGCCCGAACCTCGAAACCCCAAACCTCTAACCTCGAAAACCACGAACATGAAACCCCGAACCTCGAAACCCCGAACACCGAAAACCCGAACAGCGGAACCCGAAACCCCGAACCCGTAACCCCAAACCTCTAAACCCCGAACCGCGAAACCCCGACAACCGAATCCCCGACCCCGAAAACTCGATCCGTGAAACCCCGAACCACGATACCCGAACCCGAAACCCCGAACCCGAAACCCCAAAAAACACGACCCGCGAAACCCCCGAACTGCTATACCCCGAACCCGAAGCCCCGAACCCCCGAAACCCCCAAACCCTAAACACCGAACCTTGAAACCCCGAATCTCGAAACCGGAATCGCATAATATCGACCCCCGAATCCCCGACCCTCGAACACCCGAACCTTGAAACCCCCGTACCGCGATACCCCCGAACCCGAACCCGAACTTGGAACCCCCGAACCCATAACCCCGAACCGCGATACCGCGAACCCGAAACCCCCTAACCGTGAAACCCCGACCTTGAAACCCCCAAAACCCTAACAAAGAAAAACCCCGAACCCGAAACCCGAATCCCTCGAAACCCGTAGCCCCGAACAAATGAAAACCCCCGAAGCCCGAAACCCGGGATCATCGAAAACCCGAACCGCCAAACCCCGAACTCGAAACCCCGAACCCGAAACCCCAACCACGAAACCAACCCCCCAACCGGAATCGCGTAATCCCGACCCCCGAATCCCCGACCGTGAAAAACCCGATCCGCGAAAACCCCGAACCGCGATACCCCGAACCCCCAAACCCCTAACCTCGAAACCCCGAACCCCAAACCACTAACATCGAAACCCCGAACCCGAAACCCCGAACCGCGAAAACCCCGAACCGCGAAACCCCGACCCCCGAAATCCGAAACCACCAAACCCCGAACCCAAAACCCCGAACTCGTAACACCGAACCCGAAACCTCGAACAATGAAAACCCCGGACCGAAAACCCCGAACCACGAAAACCCGATCCACGAAACACCGAACCGCGATACTCCGAACCCGAAACCCCGAACTCCCCCCAACCCGAATCGCGTAATCCCTACCCCCGAATCCCCGACCGTGAAAAACCCGATCCGCGAAAACCCCGAACCGCGATACCCCGAACCCAAAACCCTAACCTCGAAAACCCCCGAACCCGAAAAACTCGAACTCGAAACCCCCGAACAGAAATCCGCGAACCGAAAACCCCGAACCGCGAAAACCCCGACCCCCGAAACCCGTAACGAGGGAAACCCCCGAACCCGAAACCCCGAACCGCGAAAACCCCGACTCCCCGAAATCCGAAACCACCAAACCCCCGAACCCAAAACCCCGAACTCGTAACACCGAACCCGAAACCTCGAACAATGAAAACCCCTGACCGAAACCCCGAACCACGAAAAACCCGATCCACGAAACACCGAACCGCGATACTCCGAACCCGAAACCCCGAACCCCCCAACCCGAATCGCGTAATCCCTACCCCCGAATCCCCGACCGTGAAAACCCGATCCGCGAAACCCCGAACCGCGATACCCTCGAACCCAAAACCCTAACCTCGAAACCCCGAACCCGAAACCCCCGAACCCGAAACCCCGAACAGAAATCCGCGAACCGAAACCCCGAACCGCGAAATCCCGACCCCCGAAACCCGAACCACCAAACCCGAAACCCGAAACTCCGAACTCGTAAGAACGAACCGCGAAACCTCGACCTCCGAAACCTCGAAGCCGAAAAACCGGATCAGCGAAACCCGTAACCCGAAACTCCGAATCGTGAAACTCGGACCCCTAAATCTCCGAAAAACCATTCCGCGAAACCCCGAACCTCAAAACCCCTAACCGCAAAAACCCCGAACCCGAAGCCCCGAACCGCGAAATCCGAACCCGAACCCGTTGTAACCACGAACCAAGAAACCCCGAACCTCGAAACCCCCCAACCCGAAAACCCGAACCGCGAAACCCCCCAACCCGTAACCCCCGAACCCCGAACCCCCGGGAACCCCGAACCGCAAAACCCCGTACCTCGGGACCCCCGAACCCGAAACCCCGAACTCGTAACACCGAACCCGAAACCACGAACACGAAACCCCGAACCTCGAAACCCCGAACCCCGAAAAACCCGAACCGCGAAACCCCGAACTCGTAAACCCGAACCCCGAACTCCGAACCCCGAATCGCGTAACCCCGACCCCCGAATCCCCGACCCCGAAAACCCGATCCGCGAAAAGCCCGAACCACGATACCCCGAAGCCCCGAACCCGAAACCCCGAACCCAAAAACCCCCAAAACCATAACCCCGAACCGCGATACCCTCGAACCCGAAACCCCTAACAGTGAAACCCCGACCCCGAAACCCCCGAAACCCCGAACGCGAAACCCCGAAATCCGAAACCCGAACAGTGAAAACCCCGAACTCGAAAACCCCGAAAGCGAAACCCCCGAACCCCGAAACCCCGAAACCCGTAACCCCGAACAGTGAAACCCCGAAACCCGAAACCTCGAAACCACGAAAACCCGTATAGCGAAACCCCGACCCCGAAACACCGAACCCGATCCCCGAAACCCCGAACCGCGAAACTCCGCATCGCGAAAACCCCGACCTCCGAATCCTCGAGCCGAAAACCGGATAAGCGAAACCCGTAACCCGAAACTCCGAATCGTGAAACTCGGCCCCCCGAATCCCCGAAACCCCCGAAAACCCGTTCCGCGAAACCCCCGAACCTCAAAACCCGTAACCCAAAACCCGTAACCGCGAAAACCCCGAACCCGAAACCCGAAACCCGTAACCGCGAAAACCCCGAACCCGAACCCGTTGTAACCCCGAACCGCGAAACCCCGAACCTCGAAACCCCCCAACCCGAAAACCCGAACCGCGAAAACCCCCAACCCGTAACCCCCGAACCCCGAACCCCCGGGAACCCCGAACCGCAAAAATCCCGTACCTCGTGACCCCGAACCCGAAACCCCGAACTCGTAACACCGAACCCGAAACCACTAACAAATGAAACCCCGAACCTCGAAACCCCGAACCCCGAAAAACACGAACCGCGAAAACCCCCGAACTCGTAAACCCAAACCCCCGAACTCCGAACCCCGAATCGCGTAACCCCGACTCCCCGAATCCCCCGACTCGAAAACCCCGATCCGCGAAAGCCCGAACCACGATACCCCGAAGCCCCCGAACCCGAAACCCCGAACCCAAAAACCCCAAAACCATAACCCCCGAACCGCGATACCCTCGAACCCGAAACCCCTAACAAAGTGAAACCTCGACCCCGAAACCCTCGAAAACCCCGAACTCGAAACCCCGAAATCCGAAACCCGAACAAACGAAAACCCCCGAACCCGAATCCCCGAAACCCCAAAAGCGAAACCCCGAACCCGAAACCCCGAAACCATAACCCCGAACAGTGAAACCCCGAAGCCCGAAACTCGGAACCTCGAAACCTCGAAAACCCGTACAAATGAAAACCCCGACCCCCGAAACACCGAACCCGATCCCCCGAAACCCCGAACCGCGAAAACCCCCGACCTCCAAATCCTCGAAGCCGAAAACCGGATAAGCGAAACCCGTAACCCGAAACTCCGAATCGTGAAACCGTGGGCCCCTCGAATCCCCCGAAACCCCGAAAACCCGTTCCCTCGAAATCCCCGAACCTCAAAACCCCAAAACCCAAAACCCGTAAACTCACGAAAACCCCCGAACCCGAAAACCCGAGAATCGCGAAACCCCGAACCCGTTGTAACCCCGAACCGCGAAAACCCCCGATCCTCGAAACCCCCCAACCCGAAAACCCGAACCGCGAAACCCCCCAACCCGTAACCCCCGAACCCCCGAACCCCCGGAACCCCCGAACCGCAAAACCCCCGTACCTCGGGACCCCGAACTCGTAACACCGAACCCGAAACCACGAACAATGAAAACCCCGAACCTCGAAACCCCGAACCCCGAAAAACCCGAACCGCGAAAACCCCGAACCCCGAACTCCGAACCCCGAATCGCGTAACCCCCTACCCCCGAATCCCTCGACTCCCGAAAAACCCGATCCGCGAAAGCCCGAACCACGATACCCCGAAGCCCCGAACCCGAAACCCCGAACCCAAAAACCCCAAAACCATAACCCCGAACCGCGATACCCCGAACCCGAACCCCTAACCGCGAAACCCCGACCCCGAAACCCCCGAAACCCCGAACCCGAAACCCCGAACTCGAAACCCGAACAAATGAAAACCCCCGAACCCGAAACCCGAAACCCCGAACGCGAAACCCCGAACCCCGGAAACCCCGAAACCGTAACCCCGAACAGTGAAACCCCGAAACCCCGAAGCCCGAACCCGAAACCTCGAAAACCCGTATAAGCGAAAACCCCGACCCCCGAAACACCGAACCCGATCCCCGAAAACCACGAACCGCAAAACTTCGAACCGCGAAAACACCGACCCTCGAAACCTCGAAGCCGAAAAACCGGATCAACGAAACCAAGAACCCGAAACTATGAATCGTGAAACTCGGCCCCCGAATCCCTCGAAACCCCGAAAACCCGTTCCACGAAACCCCGAACCTCAAAACCCGTAACCCAAAACCCGTAACCGCGAAAACCCCGAACCCGAAACCCGAAAACCCGTAACCGCGAAACCCCGAACCCGAACCCGTTGTAACCCCGAACCGCGAAACCCCGAACCTCGAAACCCCCCAACCCGAAAACCCGAACCGCGAAAACCCCCAACCCGTAACCCCCGAACCCCGAACCCCCGGAACCCCCGAACCGCAAAATCCCGTACCTCGTGACCCCGAACCCGAAACCCCGAACTCGTAACACCGAACCCGAAACCACTAACAGTGAAACCCCGAACCTCGAAACCCCGAACCCCGAAAAACACGAACCGCGAAAACCCCGAACTCGTAAACCCAAACCCCGAACTCCGAACCCCGAATCGCGTAACCCCGACCCCCGAATCCCTCGACCCCGAAAACCCGATCCGCGAAAGCCCGAACCACGATACCCCGAAGCCCCGAACCCGAAACCCCGAACCCAAAAACCCCAAAACCATAACCCCGAACCGCGATACCCCGAACCCGAAACCCCTAACAGCGAAACCTCGACCCCGAAACCCCTGAAAACCCCGAACTCGAAACCCCGAAATCCGAAACCCGAACAGTGAAAACCCCCGAACCCGAATCCCCGAAACCCCAAAAGCGAAACCCCGAACCCGAAACCCCGAAACCATAACCCCGAACAGTGAAACCCCGAAGCCCGAAACTCGGAACCTCGAAACCTCGAAAACCCGTACAAATGAAAACCCCGACCCCCGAAACACCGAACCCGATCCCCGAAACCCCGAACCGCGAAACCCCGACCTCCAAATCCTCGAGCCGAAAAACCGGATAAGCGAAAACCCGGAACCCGAAACTCCGAATCGTGAAACCGTGGCCCCCTCGAATCCCCGAAACCCCGAAAACCCGTTCCCCGAAATCCCGAACCTCAAAACCCAAAACCCAAAACCCGTAACCGCGAAACCCCCGAACCCGAAACCCAGTAACCGCGAAAACCCCGAACCCGTTGTAACCCCGAACCGCGAAACCCCGATCCTCGAAACCCCCCAACCCGAAAACCCGAACCGCGAAAACCCCCAACCCGTAACCCCCGAACCCCCGAACCCCGGAACCCCGAACCGCAAAACCCCGTACCTCGGGACCCCGAACTCGTAACACCGAACCCGAAACCACGAACAGCGAAAACCCCGAACCTCGAAACCCCGAACCCCGAAAACCCGAACCGCGAAACCCCGAACCCCGAACTCCGAACCCCCGAATCGCGTAACCCCCTACCCCCGAATCCCCGACTCCCAGAAAACCCGATCCGCGAAAGCCCGAACCACGATACCCCGAAGCCCCCGAACCCGAAACCCCGAACCCAAAAACCCCAAAACCATAACCCCGAACCGCGATACCCCGAACCCGAACCCCCTAACCGCGAAACCCCGACCCCGAAACCCCCGAAACCCCGAACCCGAAACCCCGAACTCGAAACCCGAACAGCGAAAACCCCGAACCCGAAACCCGAAACCCCGAACGCGAAACCCCGAACCCCGAAACCCCGAAACCGTAACCCCGAACAGTGAAACCCCCGAAACCCCGAAGCCCGAACCCGAAACCTCGAAAACCCGTACAATGAAACCCCGACCCCGAAACACCGAACCCGATCCCCGAAACCACGAACCGCAAAACTTCGAACCGCGAAACACCGACCCCCGAAACCTCGAAGCCGAAAACCGGATCAACGAAACCAAGAACCCGAAACTATGAATCGTGAAACTCGGCCCCCCGAATCCTCGAAACCCCCGAAAACCCGTTCCGCGAAACCCCGAACCTCAAAACCCGGAACCCAAAACCCCTAACCGCGAAACCCCGAACCCGAAACCCCAAACCGCGAAACCCCGAACCCGAAACCCGTTGTAACCCCGAACCACGAAACCCCGAACCTCGAAACCCCCAACTCGAAAACCCGAACCGCGAAACCCCCAACCCGTAACTCTGAACCCCGAACCCTCGAACCCCGAACCGCAAAACCCCGTACCTCAGGTCCCCGAACCCGAAACCCCGAACTCGTAACACCGAACTCGAAACCACGAACAGCGAAACCCCGAACCTCGAAACCCTGAACCCCAAAAACCCGAACCGCGAAACCCCGAACTCGTAAACCCGGACCCCGAACTCCGGAACCCCGAATCGCGTAACCCCGACCCCCCGGATCCTCAACCCCGAAAACCCGATCCGCGAAAGCCCTAACCACGATACCCCGAAGCTCGAACCCAAAATTCCGAACCCAAAAACCCCAAAACCATAACCCCCGAACCGCGATACCCCCGATCCCGAACCCCTAAACGCGAAAACCCCGACCCCGAAACCCCCGAAACACCAACCCGAAACCCCGAACTCCGAAACCCGAACAGTGAAACCCCGAAACCCCGAAGCCCGAAACCCGGAACCTCGAAACCACGAAAAACGTATAGCGAAACCCCCGACCCCCGAAACACCGAACCCGATCCCCGAAACCCCTAACCGCGAAACTCCGCACCGCGAAAACCCCGACCTCCGAATCCTCGAGCCGAAAACCGGATAAGCGAAACCCGTAACCCGAAACTCCGAATCGTAAAACTCGGCCCCCTGAATCCCCGAAACCCCGAAAACCCGTTCCCGCGAAAACCCCGAACCTCAAAACCCAAAACCCAAAACCCGTAACCGCGAAACCCCGAACCCCGAAACTCGTAACCGCGAAACCCCGAACCCGAACCCGTTGTAACCCCGAACCGCGAAACCTCGAAACCCCTAACCCGAAAACTCGAACCGCGAAAACCCCCAACCCGTAACCCCCGAACCCCCGAACCGCAAAACCCCGTACCTCGGGACCCCGAACCCGAAACCCCGAACTCGTAACACCGAACCCGAAACCACGAACAGCGAAAACCCCCGAACCTCGAAACCCCCGAACCCCGAAAACCCGTAACCCCCGAACCCCCGAACCGCAAAACCCCGTACCTCGGGACCCCGAACCCGAAACCCCGAACTCGTAACACCGAACCCGAAACCACGAACAAATGAAACCCCGAACCTCGAAACCCCGAACCCCGAAAACCCGAACCGCGAAAACCCCCGAACTCGTAAACCCGAACCCCGAACTCCGAACCCCGAATCGCGTAACCCCGACCCCCGAATCCCCGACCCCGAAAACCCCGATCCGCGAAAGCCCGAACCACGATACCCCGAAGCCCCGAACCCGAAACCCCGAACCCAAAAACCCCCAAAACCATAACCCCGAACCGCGATACCCCGAACCCGAAACCCCTAACAGCGAAACCTCAACCCCGAAACCCCCGAAACCATGAACTCGAAACCCCGAAATCCGAAAACCCCGAACCCGAAACCCGAATCCCCGAAACCCCCAAAAGCGAAACCGCGAACCCGAAACCCCCGAAACCGTAACCCCCGAGCAAAGTGAAACCCCCGAAGCCCGAAGCCCGAAACCGCGAACCCGAACCCGTTGTAACCCCGAACCGCGAAACCCCGAACCTCGAAACCCCCCAACCCGAAAACCCGAACCGCGAAAACCCCCCAACCCTTAACCCCCGAACCCCGAACCCCGGAACCTCGAACCGCAAAAACCCCGTACCTCGGGACCCCTAACTCATAACACCGAACCCGAAACCACGAACAACGAAACCCCGAACCTTGAAACCCCGAACCCCGAAAAACCCAAACCGCGAAACCCCGAACTCGTAAACCCGAACCCCGAACTCCGAACCCCGAATCGCGTAACCCCGACCCCCGAATCCCCGAACTCGTAAACCCGAACCCCCGAACTCCGAACCCCCGAATCGCGTAACCCCGACCCCCGAATCCCCGACTCCCGAAAACCCGATCCGCGAAAGCCCGAACCACGATACCCCGAAGCCCCGAACCCGAAACCCCGAACCCAAAAACCCCAAAACCATAACCCCGAACCGCGATACCCCGAACCCGAACCCCCTAACCGCGAAACCCCGACCCCGAAACCCCGAAACCCCGAACCCGAAACCCCCGAACTCGAAACCCGAACAATGAAACCCCCGAACCCGAAACCCGAAACACCGAACGCGAAACCCCGAACCCGGAAACCCCGAAACCGTAACCCCGAACAGTGAAACCCCCGAAACCCCGAAGCCGGAACCCGAAACCTCGAAAACCCGTACAGATGAAACCCCCGACCCCCGAAACACCGAACCCGATCCCCGAAACCACGAACCGCGAAACTTCGAACCGCGAAACCCCAACCCCCGAAACCTCGAAGCCGAAAACCGGATCAACGAAACCCGTAACCCGAAACTATGAATCGTGAAACTCTAGCCCCCCGAATCCTCGAAACCCCGAAAACCCGTCCGCAAAACCCGTAACCCAAAACCCCTAACCGCGAAAACCCCGAACCCGAAACCCCAAACCGCGAAACCCCGAACCCCCGAACCCGTTGTAACCATGAACCGCGAAACCCCCGAACCTCGAAACCCCCCCAACTCGAAAAACCCGAACCGCGAAAACCCCCCAACCCGTAACTCGAACCCCGAACCCTCGAACCCCGAACCGCAAAAACCCCGTACCTCGTGACCCCGAACCCGAAACCCCGAACTCGTAACACCGAACTCGAAACCACGAACAAATGAAAACCCCGAACCTCGAAACCCCGAACCCCGAAAACCCGAACCGCGAAACCCCCGAACTCGTAAACCCGGACCCCGAACTCCGGAACCCCGAATCGCGTAACCCCGACCCCGGATCCTCGACCTCGAAAAACCCGATCCGCGAAAGCCCTAACCACGATACCCCGAAGCTCGAACCCGAAATTCCGAACCCAAAAACCCCAAAACCATAACCCCGAACCGCGATACACCGAACCCGAACCCCTAAACGCGAAACCCCGACCCCGAAACCCCCGAAACCCCAAACCCGAAACCCTAAACTCCGAAACCCGAACAGTGAAACCCCCGAAGCCCGAAACCCGAACCTCGAAACCACGAAAACCCCGACCCCGAAACCCCCGAAGCCCGAAACCCGAACCCCGAACCCGAAACCCCGAAACCGTAACCCCGAACGGTGAAACCCCGAACTCGAAACCCGAATTGCGAAACCCCGAACCCGAAACTCGCAACCCCCGAACCCCGAAACACCGAACCCGATCCCCGAAACCCGCATCCCCGAACCCCCAAAACCACAAAACCCCGAACCCGAAAACCCCGAACCCGAAACACCGAACCCGACACACCGAACCCGACCCCCGAATCCCTCGACCCTCGAAAACCCGATCCGTGAAACCGCGATACCCCGAACCCCCGAAACCCCGAACCCGAAACCACGAAAATGCGATTCGCGAAACCCGTAACCCGTTGTAACCCCCGAACCGCGAAACCCCGATCCTCGAAACACCGAATCGCGAAACCCCGAAACCGGAATCGCGTAACCCCGACCCCCGAATCCCTCGACCCCGAAAAACCCGATCCGCGAAAACCCCGAACCGCGATAACCCGAACCCGAAACCCTTAACCGCAAAACCCCGAACCCGAAACCACGAACCGCAAGACCGGGACCCCCGAATCCGCTACCCGATCCGCTAAACCCAAACAACGAAACCCCCGAAACCCCGAACCTCGAAACCCCCGAAACCCGAACAGTGAAACCCCCAAACCCGAAACCCCCGAACCACGAAACCATGAACCGCGAAACCCCGACCCCGAAAACCCGATCTCGTGACACCCCGAACCACGATACCCCGAACACGAAACCATGAACCGCGAAACCCCGACCCCCGAAAAACCCGATCCGTGACACCCCGAACCACGATACCCTGAAACACGAAACCCGAACCCCCAAACCGGAACCCGAAACCCCTAACCGCGAAACCCCGAACTTGTAACCCCGAAAACATTATTAGAGAAACCCCGAACCGCGATACCCCGAACCCGAAGCCCCCGAATCCCTCGAACCCGTAACCTAGAACAAATGAAACCCCGAAGCTCGTAACCCGAACCTCGAAACCCGTAAACCCGAACAAATGAAACCTCGAACCCGAAACCCGAAACCATCAAACCCCGAACCCGTAACACCGAACCCGAAACCATGAACAAATGAAACCCCGAACCTCGAAAACCCCGAACCCCGAAAACCCGAACAAACGAAAACCCCGAACCCGAAACCAGGGAGCCCCGAAACCCCTAACCGCGAAAACCCCGAACCCGAAGCCCCGAACCCCGAACCCCAAACCCGAAACATCGAACCGCGAAACCCCCAAAACCCGAATCGCATAATCCCGACTCCCGAATCCCCGACCCGAAAAACCCGATCCACGAAACCCCGAACCGCGATACCCCGAACAAGAAACCCCTAACCGCAAAAACCCCGAACCCGAAACCCGGAACTCCGAACCGCGATACCCCGAACCCGAAACCCCTAACCGCGAAACCCCGACCCCGAAAAACCACGAAACCCGAACAACAGAAACCCCGAACCCGAAACCCGAATCCCCGAAACCCCGAACCCGTAACTCCAAACAAACGAAACCCCCGAAACCCCCGACGACCGAAACCTCGAACCTCGAAACCACGAATCCCAAAACCCGAACAACGAAAACCCCGAAACCGAAACCCGGAACCACCAAACCCCGAACCCGAAACCCCCAACCACGAAAACCAAGAACCGCGAAACACCGACTCAGAAAACCCGATCCGAGAAACCCCGATCCGCAAAAAACCCGAACCGCAAAAACTCCGAACCCCGAAACCCCCGAACCGTGAAACCCTGCACTCAGCGAAACCCCGACTCGAAAAACCCGATCGGTGGAACCCCGATCCTCGATACACGGAACCCGAACCGTGAAACCCCCGAACCCGAAACCCGGAACCCCGAAAACCCGATCCACGAAACCCCCGAACCGCGATACCCCGAACCCGAAACTCCAAACCCCCGAAACTCGGAACCGCGATACCCCGAACGCGAAACCCGAACCCCGAAACCCCGAAACCGCGAACCACGAATCCCCGACCACCGAATCCCCGACCCCGAAAACCCAATCCGTGAAACCCCGAATCAGGGATACACGAAACCCGTAACCCCTAACCGCGAAACCCCGAACCCGAAACCCGAACCCCCGAAAACATGATTCGCGAAACCCCGAACCCGAAGCCCCGAACCCCGAACCCCGAACCCCCAAATCCCCGACCTCGAAACCGAATCGCGTAACCCCCGACCCCCCGAAACGCCGAACCCCTAAACCCGAACCGCGGAACCTCGACCCCGAAAAACCCGATCCCCGAAACCCGAACAAATGAAACCCCCCGAAACCCCGAAGCACGAAACCCCGAACCTCGAAACCCCGAACCCCGAAACCCGAACAAACGAAAACCCCCGAACCCGAAACCCGAACCGCCAAACCCCGAACTCGAAACCCCAAACCCGAAACCCCCAAACCCCGAAACCATGAACCGCAAAACCCCGACCCTCGAATCCCCGACCCTCGAAAAACCCAATCCCCGAAACCCCGAACCGTGATACCCCGAACGCGAAACCCGAACCCCGAACCGCGAAACCCCCGACCACCGAATCCCCGACTCCCGAAAAACCCGATCCGTGAAACCCCGAACCACGATACCCGAACCCGAAACCCCTAACCGCAAAACCCCGAACCCGAAACCCGGAACCACGAAAACACAACCCGCGAAACCCCCGAACCGCGATACCCCGAACCCGAAGCCCCCGAACACCGAAACCCTAAACCCGAAACACCGAACCGCGAAACCCCCGAACCTCGAAACCGAATCGCATAATCCCGACCCCCGAATCCCCCGACCCTCGAATCCCCGATCCGCGAAAACCCCGAACCCGAAAACCCCGAACCCATAACCCCGAACCGCGATACCCCGAACCCGAAACCCCTAACCGCGAAAACCTCGACCCCGAAACCCGAACAAAGAAACCCCGAACTCGAAACCCGAATCCCTGCACTCGTAGCTCCGAACAAACGAAACCTCGAAACCCCGAAGCCCGAAACCCCGAACCTTGAAAACCCGAACCCCGAAACCTCGATACTAAAACCCGGAACCGCCAAACCTCGAACCCGAAACCCCAACCCCCGCAAAACCCGAACCCCGAAAACCCCGAACCGCGAAACCCCGACCACTCGAATCCCCGACCCGAAAACCCGATCCGTGAAACCCCGAACCACGATACCCGAAACCCGAAACCCCTAACTACGAAACCCCTAACCCGAAACCCGGAACTGCGAAACCCCGAACCGCGAAAACCCCGAACCCCGAAACCAGAATCGCATAATCCGCACTCCCGAATCCCCCGACCCGAATCCCCCGATCCGCGAAACTACGAACCGCGATACCCCCAAACCCGAAACCCCGAACCCGAAACCGATCCGCGAAACCCCGAACCTCGATACCCCGAACCCGAAACCCCGAATGGCAAAACCCCAACCCCCGAAACCCGGAACCCCCGAAACCCGAACCCGAACCCCCGAACCGTTTAAGCCCTCGAACCTCGAAAAACCCGAACCGCAAAACCCCCAAACCCGTAACACCCGAACCTCGAAATCCCGAACCGGAAACCCCGAACTCGAAACCCGATTAGCGAAACCCCGAACCGCGAAAACCCGGATCCCCGAACCCCGAAAGCCCAAACCCGAAACCCCGAACCGCGAAACCCCGAACCCCGTAACCCCGAAACGCAAAACTCCGGGCCCCCCGAATCCCCGAAAACTTGGAAAACCCTGCTCCGCGAAACCCCGAACATGAAAACCCCGAACCCGAAACCCCTAACCGCGAAACCCTAAACCTAAAACCCGAATCACGAAACCCCGAACCCGAACCCGTAACTCCGAACCGCGAAACCCCGAACCCGTAACCCCGAACCCCCGAACCCCGATCCCCGAACCGCGAAACCCCCGTACCTCGAAACCCCCGAACAAGTAACCCCCGAACCTCGAAACCCCCGCAACTCAGTAATCCCCGAACCGGAAACCTAGAAACAACGAAACCCGAACCCCCCAAAACCCGAACCCGTAACATCGAACCCGAAACCACGAACAAATGAAACCTCGAACCTCAAAACCCCGAACCCCGTAACCCCCGAACCGCGAAACCCCCGAACCGTAACCCCCGAATCCGAAACCCCAAACCGCGAAACCCCGAAACTCGAAACCCCGAACCCGTAACCACAAACCTCGAATCCCACGACACCGAAAACCCGATCCGCGAAACCCCGAACCTCGATACCCTCGAACCCGAAACCCCGAACGGCAAAACCCCAAACCCGAAACCCGAACCCGTAACCATGAACCGTGTAAGACCGAACCTCGAAACCCCGAACCCCGAAAACTGGAACCGCAAAACCCCAAACCCCGTAACACTCGAACCTCGAAATCCCGAACCGAGAAACCTTGAACCGAAAACCCGATTAGCGAAACCCCGAACCGCGAAAACCCGGATCCCCGAAACCCGAAAGGCCAAACCCGAAACCCCTAACCTCGAAACCCCAAACCGAAAACCCCGCACCCGAAACCCCGAACAAATGAAACCCCCGAACTCGAAACCCAAGATGTGGAAACCGCGAACCCGAAACCCTGAACGGGGAAACCCCGAACCGGAAACCCCGAACAATGAAACCCCGACCCCCGAAACCCGGAACCACCAAACCCCCGAACCCGAAACCCCGAACCCGTAACACCGAACCCGAAACCATGAAATAACCCCGAACCGCAAAACCCCGAACCTCGTAACCCCGAACCCGTAACCCGTAACCCCCGAACCCGAAACCCCGAACCCGTAACCCCGAACATTGAAACCCCGAAACCCCGAAGCCCGAAAACCCCGAACAGCGAAAACCCCGAACCCGACACCCGAACCACCAAAACCCGAACCCGTAACACCGAACCCGAAACCACGAACAATGAAACACCGAACCTCGAAACCCGAAAACATGAACCACGAAACCCCCGAACCCAAAACCCCGAAACCCTAAACCGCGAAACCCCGACCCCGAAAACCCGATCCGCGAAACCCCAAACCTCGATACCCCGAACCCGAAACCCCGAACGGCAAAACCCCCAAACCCGAAACCCGAAACCCCGAACCCGTAACCATGAACCGTGTAAGACCGAACCTCGAAACCCCCGAACCCCGAAAACCGGAACCGCAAAAACCCCAAACTCGTAACACTCGAACCTCGAAATCCCGAACCAGGAAACCCCGAACCCGAAACCCGATTAGCGAAACCCCGAACCGCGAAACCCGGATCCCCGAACCCCGAAAGGCCAAACCCCGAAACCCCTAACCTCAAAACCCCGAACCGAAAACCCCGCACCCGAAACCCCGAACAGCGAAACCCTAAACTCGAAACCCAAGTATAGGGAAACTGCGAACCCGAAACCCGTAACAGGGAAACCCCCGAACCGGAAAACCCGAACAGATGAAACCCCGACCCCCGAAAACCCGGAACCACCAAACCCTAAACCCGAAACCCGTAACCCGTAACACCGAACCCGAAACTACGAAATAACCCCGAACCGCAAAACCCCGAACCTCGTAACCCCGAACCCGTAACCACGAACCTCCAAACCCCGAACCCGTAACCACGAACCTCCAAACCCCGAGCGCGAAACCCCGAATCCGAAACCCCAGTATCTATAAACCCCGAGCTGCGAATCCCCGACCTCGAAAACCCCCGGCCCGAACTCGGAACCCCGAACCATGAAACCCCGAACCCCGTAACTCGAACTGCGAAACTCCGGCCCCCGCATCCCCGACCCGAATACCCGATCCGCGAATCCCCGAACCTCGATACCTCGAACCCGAAACCCCGAACCGCGAAACCCCGAACAATGAAACCCCGAACATGAAACCCCGAACCCCCAAAACCCCGAACCCCGAACCCCGGAACCCCGAACCGCGAAACCCCGTACCTCGGAACCACGAACTCGTAACCCCCGAACCTCGAAACCCAAAACAGGGAAACCCCGAACAAGAAACCCCGACCCCCCAAACCCGGAACAACCCAAACGCCAAACCCCGAACCGCGAAAACCCCGAACCTCGAAAACCCGAACCGCAAAACCCCGAAACCGTAACTCGTAACCCCGAACCTCGAAACCCCGACCACCGAATCCCTCGACCCCCAAAACTCGATCCGTGAAACCCCGAACCACGATACCCGAACCCGAAACCCCTAACCGCGAAAACCCCCAACCCGAAACCCGAAACCCCCAAAAAACACGACCCGCGAAAACCCGAACCGCTATACCCCGAACTCGAAGCCCCGAACCCCGAAACCCCAAACCCAAAACACCGAACCTTGAAACCCCGAATCTCGAAACCGGAATCGCATAATCTTGACCCCCGAATCCCCGACCCCGAATACCCGAACCTTGAAACCACGTACCGCGATACCCCGAACCCGAACCCGGAACCCCGAACCCGAAAACCCCGAACCGCGATACCGCGAACCCGAAACCCCTAACCGTGAAACCCCGACCTTGAAACCCCCAAAACCCTAACAGACAAAACCCCGAACCCGAAACCCGTAGCCCCCGAACAGTGAAAACCCCGAAGCCCGAAACCCCGATATCGAAAACCCGGAACCGCCAAACCCCGAACTCGAAACCCCGAACCCGAAACCCCAACCACGAAACCAAGAACCGCGATACCCGAAACCCCGAACCGCGAAACCCCCAACCCGCGAAACCCCCGACCCCGAAAACCTCGATACCCGAACCCGAAACCCGAACCGCGAAACCCTAGACCGAAACCCCGGAACCGCGAAAACCCGATCAACGAAAACCCCGAACCGCGATACCCCGAACCCGAAACCCCGAACCCCCGAAATCGAATCGCGTAATCCCGACCCCCCGAATCCCCGACAACAAAAACCCGATCCGCGAAACCCCGAACCGCGATACCCCGAACCCCAAACCCCTCACCTCGAAACCCCGAACCCGAAACCCCCTAACATCGAAAACCCCGAACTCGTAACACCGAACCCCCAAACCTCGAACAACAGAAACCCCGAACCGAAACCCCGAACCACGAAAAACCCGATCCACGAAACACCGAACCGCGATACCCCGAACCCGAAACCCCCGAACCCCCCAACCGGAATCGCGTAATCCCGACCCCCCGAATCCCCCGACCGTGAAAAACCCGATCCACGAAACCCCGAACCGCGATACCCCGAACCCAAAACCCTAACCTCGAAACCCCGAACCCGAAACCCGAAACCCTCGAACAAGGAATCCGCGAACCCGAAACCCCGAACTCGTAACAACGAACCGCGAAACCCCGACCCTCCGAAACCTCGAAGCCGAAAACCGGATCAGCGAAACCCGTAACCCGAAACTCCGAATTGTGAAACTCGGACCCCTAAATCCCCGAAACCCCGAAAACCCGTTCCGCGAAAACCCCGAACCTCAAAACCCCTAACCGCAAAACCCCGAACCCGAAACCCCGAACCGCGAAAACCCCGAACCCGAACCCGTTGTAACCCCGAACCGCGAAACCCCGAACCTCGAACCCCCCCAACCCGAAAAACCCGAACCGCGAAACCCCCCCCAACTCGTAACCCCCGAACCCCGAACCCCGGAACCCCCGAACCGCAAAACCCCGTACCTCGGGACCCCCGAACCCGAAACCCCGAAGTCGTAACACCGAACCCGAAACCATGAACAATGAAACCCCGAACCGCGAAACCCCCGAACCCCGAAAAACCCGAACCGCGAAACCCCCGAACTTGTAAACCCGAACCCCGAACTCCGAACCCCGAATCGCGTAACCCCGACCCTCGAATCCCCGACCCGAAAACTCGATCCGCGAAAGCCCGAACCACGATACTCCGAAGCCCCGAACCCGAAACCCCGAACCCAAAAAACCCCCAAAAACAATAACCCCCGAACCGCGATACCCGAACCCGAAACCCCTAACAGTGAAAACCCCGACCCCGAAACCCCGAAAACCCGAACTCGAAACCCCGAAATCCGAAAAACCGAACAGATGAAAAAATATAGAACCCGAAACCCCGAAAGCGAAACCCCGAACCCGAAACCCCGAAACCGTAACCCCCCAAAACCGAAACCCCGAACGGTGAAACCCCGAAACCCCGAAGCCCGAAACCCGAACCTCGAAACCACGAAAACCCGTATAGCGAAAACCCCCAACCCCGAAACACCGAACCCGATCCCCGAAACCCCGAACCGCGAAACTTCGAACCGCGAAACCCCGACCTCCGAATCCTCGAGCCGATAACCGGATAAGCGAAACCCGGAACCCGAAACTCCGAATCGTGAAACTCGGCCCCCGAATCCCCGAAACCCCGAAAACCCGCTCCGCGAAACCCCGAACCTCAAAACCCGTAACCCAAAACCCGTAACCGCGAAAACCCCAAACCCGAAACCCGTAACCACGAAACCCCGAACCCGAACCCGTTGTAACCCCGAACCGCGAAAACCCCGAACCTCGAAACCCCCAACCCGAAAAACCCGAACCGCGAAAACCCCCCCAACCGTAACCCCCGAACCCCGAACCCCCGGAACCCCCGAACCGCAAAACCCCGTACCTCGGGACCCCGAACCCGAAACCCCGAACTCGTAACACCGAACCCGAAACCACGAATAGCGAAACCCCGAACCTCGAAACCCCGAACCCCGAAAACCCGATCCGCGAAACCCCGAACTCGTAAACCCGAACCCCGAACTCCGGAACCCCGAATCGCGTAACCCCGACCCCCGAATCCACGACCCGAAAACCCGATCCGCGAAAGCCCGAACCACGATACCCGAAGCCCCGAACCCAAAAACCCCAAAACCATAACCCCCGAACCGCGATACCCGAACCCGAAACCCCTAACAGCGAAACCTCGACCCCGAAATCCGAAACCCGAACACGAAACCCCCGAAATCCAAAACCCGAACAATGAAAACCCCCGAACCCGAAACCCGAATCCCCGAAACCCCCAAAAGCGAAACCCCGAAACCCCGAAACCGTAACCCCGAACAGTGAAACCCCGAAGCCCGAAACCCGAACCTCGAAACCTCGAAAAACCCGTACGTGAAAAAACCCCGACCCCCGAAACACCGAACCCGATCCCCGAAACCCCCAAACCGCGAAACTCCGAACCGCGAAACCCCGACCTCCGAAACCTCGAAGCCGAAAACCGGATCAGCGAAAACCCGGAACCCGAAAATCCGAATCGTGAAACTCCCCGGCCCCCTAAAGCCCCCGAAACCCCGAAAACCCGTTCGCGAAACCCCGAACCTCAAAACCCCTAACCGCAAAAACCCCGAACTCGAAGCCCCGAACCCGAACCCGTTGTAACCCCGAACCGCGAAAACCCCGAACCTCGAAACCCCCCAACTCGAAAACCCGAACCGCGAAACCCCGAACCCGAAACCCGTTGTAACCCCGAACCGCGAACCTCGAAACCCCCAAACCCGAAAAAATCGAACCCGAAACCACGAACAGTGAAAACCCCGAATCTCGAAACCCCGAACCCCCGAAAACCCGAACCGCGAAACCCCGAACTCGTAAACTCGAACCCCGAACTCCGGAACCCCGAATCGCGTAACCCCGACCCCCGAATCCCCGACCCGAAAACCCGATCCGCGAAAGCCCGAACCACGATACCCTCGAAGCCCCCGAACCCGAAACCCCGAACCCAAAAACCCCAAAACCATAACCCCGAACCGCGATACCCCGAACCCGAAACCCCTAACAGCGAAACCTCGACCCCCGAAACCCCGAAACCCCCGAACTCGAAACCCCGAAACCCGAAACCCGAACAGCGAAACCCCGAACCCGAAACCCGAAACCCGAATCCCCGAAACCCCCAAAAGCGAAACCCCGAACCCGAAACCCCGAAACCGTAACCCCGAACAGTGAAACCCCGAAGCCCGAAACCCGGAACCTCAAAACCTCGAAAACCCGTACAAACGAAAACCCCGACCCCGAAACACCGAACCCGATCCCGAAACCCCCGAACCGCGAAACTCGGAACCGCGAAACCCCGACCTCCGAAACCTCGAGCCGAAAACCGGATCAACGAAAACCCGTAACCCGAAACTCCGAATCGTGAAACTCGGCCCCCCTAAATCCCCGAAACCCCGAAAACCCGTTCCGCGAAAACCCCGAACCTCAAAACCCCCTAACCGCAAAACCCCGAACCCGAAACCCCGAACCGCAAAACCCCGAACCCGAAACCCGTTGTAACCACGAATCGCGAAACCCCGAACCTCGAAACCCCCCAACCCGAAAACACGAACCGCGAAACCCCCCCAACCCGTAACCCCGAACCCCCGAACCCCCGGAACCCCCGAACCGCAAAACCCCGTACCTCGGGACCCCGAACCCGAAACCCCGAACTCGTAACACCGAACCCGAAACCACGAACAATGAAAACCCCGAACCTCGAAACCCCGAACCCCAAAAACCCGAACCGCGAAAACCCCGAACTCGTAAACCCGAACCTCGAACTCCGTAACCCCGAATCGCGTAACCCCGACCCCCGAATCCCCGACCCACGAAAACTCCGATCCGCGAAAGCCCGAACCACGATACCCCGAAGCCCCGAACCCGAAACCCCGAACCCAAAAACCCCGAAACCATAACCCCCGAACCGCGATACCTGAACCCGAACCCCTAACCGCGAAAACCCCCGACCCCCGAAACCCCGAAACCCCCGAACCCGAAACCCCGCACTCGAAACCCGAACAGCGAAACCCCCGAACCCGAAACCCGAAACCCCGAACGCGAAACCCCGAACTTGGAAACCCCGAAACCGTAACCCTCGAACGGTGAAACCCCCGAAACCCCGAAGCCCGAACCCGAAACCTCGAAAACCCGTACAGCGAAAACCCCCGACCCCCGAAACACCGAACCCGATCCCCGAAACCACGAACCGCGAAACTTCGAACCGCGAAACCTCGAGCCGAAAACCGGATCAACGAAACCCGGAACCCAAAACCCCTAACCGTGAAACCCCGAACCCGAAACCCCGAACCGCGAAACCCCGAACCCGAAACCCGTTGTAACCCCGAACCGCGAAAACCCCGAACCTCGAAACCCCCAACTCGAAAACCCGAACCGCGAAAACCCCCCAACCCGTAACCCCGAACCCCCGGGAACCCCCGAACCGCAAAACCCCGTACCTCGGGACCCCGAACCCGAAACCCCGAACTCGTATCACCGAACTCGAAACCACGAACAACGAAACCCCCGAACCTCGAAACCCCGAACCCCGAAAACCCGAACCGCGAAAACCCCGAACTCGTAAAACCCGGACCCGAACTCCGAACCCCGAATCGCGTAACCCCGACCCCCGAATCCTCGACCCCGAAAACCCGATCCGCGAAAGCCCTAACCACGATACCCCGAAGCCCCCGAACCCGAAATTCTGAACCCAAAAACCCCCAAAACCATAACCCCGAACCGCGATACCCCCGAACCCGAACCCCCTAACCGTGAAATCCCGACCCCGAAACCCCCCGAAACCCCAAACCCGAAACCCCGAACTCCGAAACCGCAAACAGTGAAACCCCGAACCCGAAACCCGAATCCCGAAACCCCGAAACCGTAATCCCGAACAGTGAAACCCCGAAACCGTAACCCCCGAACAGTGAAACCCCGAAACCCCAAAGCTCAAAACCCGGAACCTCGAAACCTCGAAACATCGGACCCGATCCCCGAAACCCCGAACCGCGAAACCCCGACTCCATAAAAGTTCGGGGTTCGGTTGTTCCGCGTTTTGGGGGGTCGGGGTTTCGCGGTTCGGGGTTTCGGGTTCTGGGGTTTCCTGCCTCGGGTTTCGAGGTTCGAGGGTTAGAGGTTCGGGGGTTATTGGTTAATAAAAATGGACATGAAAGTGAAGTTAATAACCGAACCCCCATTTTTATTATTTATAATTAATCATATAGCATTCCTTAACTTTTATTCATGCAATACAAGCTCAAATCATCTTTCTTTTTTGTTAAACTTTGTTGGTAGGGGTAATTGTATATCCAATCATTAACCTCGTCAACATAGCCAAAATCATATACACCCATGTTCCATTACATGTTATTATGATATCCAATACATGATGTACTAATCGACACAATATTGTGAGGTACCCGAAAATTTATTTAACACCAAATACAATCGACTTTATACATTATTATTATTATTATTATTATTATTATTATTATTATTATTATTATTATTATTATTATTTAATTACACAACATGTTGAATTCAATACCAACTATCATAACCCATTTCTTGGTTATTCCTAAAATTTACTCAAAAAAAAATAACATAAATAAAATAAAAAAGGAGTCGACATGGTTGAAAAATCAAGTTTAAAATTTTAGACAAATTTGATAACCCAATCAATCTCTATTGTGCCAAAAAAAATAAAGAAAATGCAGATTCAATGATAAAATAAATGACTATCGGATAAATCTTCATGAACATCAAGTCCCAAGGCATAATTATATTTTTTAATAGGCCAATTTAATTTAATCATGAGCTAAAATAAAGTTTAATTATGTTTAGGAATTGATTTAGGGTCCAATAGAAGGATTTAATTCGAGTGCAAGCACTTAATTATACTTTTAAATTGGTCAATTTAATCTTATTAGGGGCTTAATTGGTGGAAACTTAAGTTTGGGAGCCTAATTTAGGCTTAATTGAGAAGTCCGGAATTTTTGAAAATGAAAAATAATTTATTTAGCAAGTTAATTGGATGAAATCAAGGGTGAAATGAAAGAAAATAGAAAATTTAATGGTTAATTAAGGGTCAAATTCCTTAAAACCAAATATCAAAGCAAAAAAAGGCCCGTAAATTTGGGTTGCTATTGATGTTCATTGGGGATACAATTGCACTAAATTTTTTTTAAAATCAATTAAAAGCATAATTAGAGCATTTATAAATTGAGGGACCAAATCAGATTTGTCAAAAATCCACCATCCGAAGACGACCAAACCACTAAAAGCATCCGTATTCTTCTTCCTCTCTCCACCATTGGGAGCAGTTCTAGCCTTGTTCTCCCCCCACCATCGACAACTTCAACAACTTTTTTTTCCACCTAACGGGACGACCAATAACAACCTCTAGGCACCACCAACAATGCCTTCTTCTCCTCTTAGCAACACCCAAGCAGTGTCTTCTCCTCTTAAGTTTACATGGAACAACTTAAAGATATGTTTTCAATATTAGTAATTTTGTTTTTGCATTAAATCTTATTCAAAAAGTCTGGAATATTGTTTTTTTAATAAGTTAGTTGTAGTTGATTAAAATTTATTCATCAACTTAGCGGGTTAATTAATAATTATGAATAAATATTTAAAAATAAAATGATAGTAAATTAGTTTGTATTTCTATAATGAAATAGTTTATGATATCGGTGAAGAACATTCATATCGATAAGAAATTTGTTTACCTACATTGAGAATGAAAGCTAATGATGTCAAGGAAATTTTAACATCGGCATTTCAAGTTGGCACCCTTTTATGCTAATCATTGGATATAAATTTGTGCATTTTAACCCTCAACTCGAACAACAAGCTTTCATTTTCTTTTTTTAAATTTTGCACTTGTTATAGTCAATTCTAGCCCATACATCCACGAGTTTCTTTCAGTTTGATTCTTGATTTTAGATTTATTCAATCAAGTCCTTAATTACCCATCAAACTTTAATATTTTCTCAACTAAACACTTATTTTATCAAATTAGCTTTTTAAAAATTGCAATTCGACACTCAAACTTTAATTTCTTTCAATTAAAGCCTAAATTGACTTCAAAAATCAATATTCTTTTAATCAAAATCTCAAATAAATTCAAATAAACCTTGAAGATTTCTAATTAACTCCTCAAACACCCTAATTTTGATTTTTTTTTCTTGAAAATAGGGCCTTTGCTAATCAAAAAATACACTCGTCCGATTTTTTCAATCTTGTATATTTAAATCTTCCTCGACCAATCTTCAACAATTTCCTAGGTGTTCTAGTATATTTTTCTTCACTTGTGGAATATTCATACACTTTGGGTTTTTTTTTATTCTCTATACTCAATAGGTCTAATCTTAATTTCCAAGTACATTTGGTTATTAGGTACAAAGTTGTCTCTAGAACAAGGTTTTTATCTAAACCTAAATTTCAACCTTCTTTATTTCCAATACATTCATTTTTTCTTTTTTTCATTGTTGTATATTTTTATATTATTAGTATTTTGATAAAAGAAGAAGAAGATAATTCATTCAATTTTTGTCCAATTTATCTTCTTATAGTTAAAAAAATAGTGGAGAAATAATCAAATCGCAATCCTAGTTTATAAGGGCTTATTCAATCAAGAAAGGTAAATTGAAGTTTTCAAGTTTGATCTCATTAAAATAAATTAGGTACCTATAGTTATAGATTTGAGTCTTTGTGTTAGAATTCCTATTCCGTAATGTTTTTATATCATATCTTACTTATCTCTTGTTTCAATTTCCTATTTGTGTCATGTATTCCACAAGATAATAATTTGATAAGTTATAAGAACTATTATATGAATGGGAGGCTTTAGATAAAAGGGACCAATTGTCACGACGGTGATATTTTTTTCGCGCTCGTGCCCCCGCCGTTCCCGGATTGGGGGAGACGATGGCGTGCGGTGAAATGGGGGATTGTTTTATAGCCGTAAAAATTACGACTATAAATATTAGGAGTCGCCACCTAGTATTAGGAACCTATTGGTCCGCGAGAGTCCGGATAAGAGGACTTGTTGTGCAAGGGGAACACGCATCACCCCCCAATGCACCCTACCTAAGGTAAGTCTGCATTGTTGTTTGATTGTTTTTTCTAATTTCAATTTTTTTTACAATA
The DNA here is from genome assembly GCA_029204005.1 of Salix udensis. Taxonomy (NCBI): domain Eukaryota; kingdom Viridiplantae; phylum Streptophyta; class Magnoliopsida; order Malpighiales; family Salicaceae; genus Salix; species Salix udensis. The sequence continues at coordinate 9,422,775 of CM055029.1, forward strand.
CATTTTCCAAAACCCTTTTTTTTTGGTTTGCGAGTGTACTTTATAATGTAATTTTACAAAGCAATTAATAACTTTTTTTTCATATCTACGGATGTACTTTACACTCGTAATTTTACACCATAGTTAAAAAAAACTTCTTTTTTTTATCTACCGATGTATTGTACAATGTAATTTTACACCGTAGTAAAAATCTTTTTTATCTACAGGTGTACTTTACAATGTAGTTTCATACCCCGATAGTTAAAACAAAATAATTATTAAATTTTTTTGATATTTTTGGTCAAATTCCAACGGATAATCATAAACCGGGTTACGATATCCAATTTTCGTTTCAAAATACGAGAAAGATGCAACATGTTTTTTTCACAAAAAAAATATAGAATCCGGTTGTATCCAAGAAAACAACACATTTTTTTTCAAAATAAAGATAAAAATTGAAAAAAAAATTGGGTTGGGCCTAGGCTAGCTAAATGGGCCGACCCAACTCCACCGGCCTTGAGTCTGGGGACGAGAGCGATCCGACCCAAAACAAAGAAGAATATATATATATATATAAGAATATATATATATATATATATATATATATATATATATATATATATATATATATATATATATATATACACGTGAATTAATTAAGCACATGAACAAGTAACTTGGTGATCGGCCGACCACGACGAGAGGCTTACACTGCTATCGTTGCGGGGGTAGAGGAGGCTGAGGTGGTTGTCCTTGTGGTGGTGGCATCGAAAAATAGTGGCTTATGGTGGTCGGAGTAGGCGTTGGAAGGTGGCGGGCCACCGTTCTTTAGTCTGTCGTCGCTGCGTAACCCTAGGTCTTTGGAGAATGAGGCTGGGTTGGAGCTACCGGTGAAGCTACTTGGAGGCGAGAAGGGAGACCAGGGTGGTGGTCGGAGGGGAGCTGGATGGAGTTGCTACCGGAGGAAGGAGAGAGAGTTGTCAATCGGAACCGGTTTTTAGAGAGAGAGAGTTGTCAATCGGAACTGGTTTTAGAGAGAGAGAGTTGTCGACAGAGACTATAGGAGTGAGAGCTTTTGCGACGGGATAGGGAGAAGTAGTTGTTCCCTGTCGCCGTTGTTGTCTGGCCGGTGAGGAGGTGGTGCTTGTCGCTAGAGCTGGGGAAGACAATGCAAAGCCGGAGGTGGTGCTGTCGCTATAGTCTGGGGGAAGACAATGCAAAGCCGGAGGTTGTGCTTTGGTGGAGGAGAGAGAGAGGGTTGCCGAGGAAGAGGACAAGGGGTCATTACAAATGTGTGTCTGTTTTGTGTTTCTACATGCCCCCGTTCTTTTTTCTCCGGTCTTCCCCGATTACGTAGATTTTTCTCTCGGTTTTCTCCCCCTTCTCCCCTCGTTCTCCTCTTTGTTTAGTAAAATCTTCTCCCCCGCTACCTACATAAATTTTCTCTCGTTCCTCCCCCCATTTTGCATGGTTTCTTTCCCTCGCTATTTATAGGCAAACCATTGCGTGTAGAGGTGGATTAACACCTGCAGATAGCGTGCTCGTAGTTGTGGTCGTTGACGGTCGCATACCTCCGATAACGGCTTGTCGGCGGCGTGCTGTATAATTTGGGAAAAAGTGTAAATGTGTTTTGATCCCTCAATTTGTAATTGCTCTAATTGCACTCCCAATTGACTTTAAACTCTCAATTTTGTGCAATTGTATCTTGTCGAATTTCAATATCAACCTTAACTTTGCGTGTCTTTTTTATTATGGTCCTTGGTTTCCGATTTATGCAATTTGATCCTCAATTGACCATTAAACTCTCAATTATCTTCAATTTGACCCCTAATTTCGCACAATTGGCTTGGAAAAATTCAATTGGGTCTCCGAAAATTCAAATCCTCTCAATTGAGCCCGAATTAAGCTCAAGAACTTCATTTTTCATCAATTAAGCCCTTTATAAAATAAATTGGACCAACTCAAAGAATAATTAAGTCCTTGCACTTAATTAATCCTTCAATTGGACCCTAAATTAATTCTCAATCATAATTATACTTTAAATTGGTCGATGATTAAATCAAATCAACTAATAAAAAATATAATTATGTCTTTCAACTTAATTTTTTACACGGATATATCCAATGATAAATTATTTTTTGTCATAAATTTGTATTTTCCTCTATTTTTGGAGACAAAAGAGATACAATCGGACTCTCGAAAACAACCAAAAATTTCCACATTGATTTTTCTACCAACACCGGCCCCCTTTTATTTTATTTTTTTGTTATTTTTGGGTAGAGTTTGGGGAGTAACCCGAAAATTGGGTTATGACGAGTTGCCCCCCCCCCTCTTTACAATGCTTATGACTAAAGTCTTGTACAAGACCTTATATAGTAAGCGTTGTAAAGAAAAGAAAAAAAAAGTGGATTTACCAAACCAAGAAATGGTTGATCCATCTAGAAATGAGAATGAGGGCTATAAAACACACTTATAAGGGAATGATAAGATAGGGCTAGAAAATGCACTACCTAAGAATTGAGACCTAATGAGGACACTTAAAGGATGAAAGATGATGATGTTTGTGAATGACACGAGAAAAAATGGTCTCATTGTAATGGGTGACCTACCTAAGTGAAGATGATGAAGATGGTAAGAAACACAAAGATGATCTTGTTGTAATGGGGACCCGCCCAAGTGAGAATGGTGAAGATGGTAAAAAACACATAGATGGTCTTGTTGTAATGGGCGACCTACCCAGCGAAGATGATAAAGATGGTAAAAAACACGAGAGATGGTCTTGTTGTAATGGGTGACCTGCCCGGATGGAAACAAAAGGTGGTGATGAGATTCACTATTTGAGTTGGTGGTTGAAGGCTGAAAAACACGTCCAAAACAAGGAGGATAGGGATGGAAAACGCAGATATCTTAATTGATGGTTGAGTGTTGCGATGTCGTGGTCGCACAAATTAATTACCCTAGCTTAAAATAAATCAAACAAGATAGTATAGAGCAAGCAAGGGGTCGATCCCACGAGGACGATTTAGTTCAGATTTTTCGTTTTATATGTTATGCAATTGGGGGGGGTTGGAAGTTGTCTAGGCTAGGCTAAAGCAAACTCATCGAAAAAATATATAAAACTAAAATTTATCAATAAAACAAACCTTGGTCGCAAATCAACATCCACCTACGTAAATAAGAACTGATCATGGAAACGACACATCAATTTATATTCTGAATATGTATCTCTTCTTAAAATTGGTTCGTTAACGGATCCGCCGTATAACTTACCCTAACCATCAAACAACCACGAGTGTCCGCACTAGTAATTTGATTCAATGGCAGCATTAAAATCTAGATAAATTGATCGATTAAGAAACATAATTGTCCGCAATATATGTTTAGTTCGATTGAATGTTCTCCCTAAGATTAATAACATAGATCCGCTACAATTATTAACTTAGTTGCTTCATAAGTTCATATACCACAACTCCGGTTTTGATATCAAACTTAGCAATTGATTGTCTACAATAATAACCTCGAGTCCGCTCTTAGCAAATTAAATAAACAATCATAGGAAAATAAGCATAGGAGAACAAACATATTCATCATATAAACTGAAAAAATTGAGGTAAAAAATAGATCTCACAGTTCTTGAAATCGAAGGTTTCCGTGTCCTTGCAACCAAGCAAAAGAGTCTAGCCTTGCATGTTTATTGAACAACTAAATAAAAAAGATGGAAAGAACACATGATTTAGGGTTTGGAGGAGGAAGATTTTGTGTTTTCTTTTGTGCTGGCCGCCACTTCCTTGCCCCTCTTCTCCTTTATATATGCTTAGAAACCCTAGTGTCTATTTTACAAAATAGTCCTTCCTTAAGTTGGCAGAATTTAGTTGTCCCTTGTAAAATTCATATCTCCTTCATATCACATCGTTTTGAGCTGAAATGTTGAGCGTTTATAGGCCTTTGAGTCCTGAATCCACGACAAATTTAGTTTGCATCAATCGGACTTTTGTAGCTCGAGATATTGAAGTTGGAATGGACAAAGGTCAATATCGGCAGATTGCAAGATTTGACTTTGAAGGCTGCGATTTCCATGATCTTCCTTATTTTATTTCTTTTTCCTTAGCTTTCCATAAATTTATGGATGTTAGCTTTTGAATGTCACTGGAATCACTTCATTTCGATCTCTAGATCTTCCACTCGTGCACAAAACATCGACTGAAGGTCAAATCTGTCAATCACCTCCAATTACCTCCTTTTTGCATCTTTCATCCAAAAATGCCTTCAAAATATAAAACAAAGAATATCAAGGCATTTTATACATAAAACATATGCAAAACACTACGTAAATATGGATGAAATTATCAAATAATATGGTCGCATCAAATACCCCCACACTTAGCTCTTGCTCGTCCTCGAGAAAGGATAGGTAAAAAAAAACAAATTTTAATAAAAATAAAAAATAAAAAATAACCATGATCAATCTCTTAATCTCCCATCAATATCCAAGAATTCAAGCATTATAAATAAGAATACAACCGAGAAGGATAAAGAACATAAATCTTCATGAATTTGTTTACATACAAACTTCAAAACTCAATTACTCTTCGGGATTTAAAAGAAATCTATGCCATGCCAAAGTGATAGGTCCTCTCATTGATATACACTCCAACACTCATGTGTTTAGGGCTTATGTGTTTAAATCTCTCAAATTCAATCAATGAAGATGTTCTACCATAAGCTTGCTCTTCAATCTCATCTCCATTACTAAAATATTACAAACAATGCATGAATCAAAAGGTCTTATTTTTCCGGTTGTAATGGGGCTAAGGTTAAGGTGAGGTAAAAGAGAGTAGAAGAAAAGGTTCAAACCAAAGAAAGTAGAGCATTCTGAAAAAAAATATTTCAACCAAGACATTCCATCAAAAACACATCAATTTTCAATCTTCAAGCACCAATGCTTAGCTTCTTTCGATTTCAAGCTCTTTTCTATTTCTTTTCTTTCTTTCTTTTTTTTCTTTTCTTCTTTTCTTGTTCTTTTTTTTCTTTTTGTTCTTTTCTTCTTTTCTTGTTCTTTTTTTTTCTTTTTTGTTCTTTTCACCTTTGGCAACTTTGCCCATCTTTTCATCAAGCATCACTTCTTCTTTCTTTTCACATAATTTCCAACCATAATTCCATGAGATATCACAAGTATATGCTCTACTAATCCTTGGCCAGGGGAAAAAGAGGAAAAACATATAAAAAAGTTTAAGGCTTATACATGGATAAAGCAAAGAAAGGATAAACAAGCTCAAAAGGGGCTCACTAAAGATAATATGCTTTAGGTTGGCTTTTTGGCTCAAGCGGTTAAAATTCCTAATGCCTTTATCATCTTCATGCATCTATGTAATGTGAATGTAATCTCAACAAGATATGAAGCAAGTTCTAGAGATACATATCATTGAAAGAACGCACAATCAAAGAATATAATGTTGAAGGCTCAAAAGCTTACATTGGTATAACACTATAAAGTCAACATGGCATATTTTCGAGTCAATCCCTAAACCAATTAAACATTAAAACTTGCATGCACACTCATTCATTTGATTTATATATTCATCTATCTCACTTAATTCTCATACATAATACTCATATTCTCAAAAAACCAATGGGAGTTAAAAAAAAACCAAACAATATATATTTTTTTTTAGAACAACAAAGAAAACTAAAATTCTCCCAATACCCCCCCACACTTAAAACACAACATTGTCCTCAATGTTGAAATAAAAAGAAAAGGAATATAGGAGAATGACAAAAAATGAAATAAAATGCGAAAAAATAAAAAGATAAGGGAAAAAAGAAGGCAAATCTGATTTTTTTTGTGTGTTGGGTTGCCTCCCGATAAGCGCTTGTGTTTTTTCGTCATTGGCTCGACATGTGGCATGGCATGCTCATTCTTTATAGAAGCGGTGATTTCGATGTCCAACTTTCATAGAAAGGTTTCAATCGATGCCCATTGACCTTCAATACTTTATTGGTTTCTAAACACTGTAATTTCAACATGGGGGAACGGTTTGCAAAGCTTGCAAAGCCAATGCTACTTTGTGCAAATTTTGGGGAGCACATGTGTGCCTCTCCATCTCCTCCAATTGGGTAAAATCATAACCACGGCTCAAAGCTACGCTTAATCCATCCACACAATTAAAATCACAAACTTGCTGCACACACTTATCAACTTTTGTCATAACATGTGATAGAATAAACATTGCTATAAGGATATTTCATTGCATCATGAAAATTAAATTCAATCTTTTCATCTCCGACCTCCATAGACAAAGTATCCTTACCCACAATCAATCTTTGTATTGGCGGTTTTTAAGAACGGTCTCCCAAACAATATAGAAGTACTTGGAATCACAAGAATTATGCTCCATATCAAGAATATAAAAGTCACATGGAATTAGCAAGCTATCAATCTTGACTAGGACATCTTCTATCACACCAAGTGGGTAAACAAAACTACGATCCATAAGTTGTATTACAATGCTTTGGTTTTATTCAAAGGCTCCAAACTAAGAGAATCATAAATATGTTTAGGCATGACACTAATGGATGCACCTAAATCGCATAGAGCCCTTTTAAAACTAGCATTACCAATAACACATGGGATAGTAAACGCACTCGGGTCTTTTTTGTTTCAAAAGGCGATTCTTTTGAACAACGGCGGATACAACTTCACCCATACTTACCGTTTCATGACCTTTCGGTTTGAAAGCTCTCTTGGTAGTACACAACTCCTTCAAGAATTTTGCATATTTGGGAATTTGCTTGATAGCATCAAGCAAAGGAATGTTTCAGTTCCACTTTCTTGAAAACCTCTAAGATCTCTTTTTTCTTTGTCTTCTTTCTTTGACCTAGAAGAACTCACGAGGGAAAGGGTGGATTTGTTTTAAAAGCTGGAATTAATTGAGTGAAAAGTTACCTTTGGAGTGTTTGTCTTTGTTTCTTTTTTGTGGAGGAGGATGTTCTTTCTTTGTACTCAATTCAGTTTCTATCTCTTCTTCCTCCTCCATCTCAATTTGTTTCAACTTTTTTCTCTTCAAGTTCTTTCCCACTTCGCAGCATGATAGCACTAACATTCTCTTTTGGATTCAATGCTTGGGAGGGCAACTTTCCATTTATTTGTGCTTCCAATTTCCCTACAGTTGAAGCTACTTGCCCCATTTGCTTTTCCAAGTTGTGAATACTTGACCTTGTTTCCTATTGAAAAAGACATGACATTTTGTTGCGAGGTCAGCGATGTTAGAAGCCAAAGTTTTCATCATCTCACGAAGATCATCATTGGATGATGACCCCATAACATTGGAGTTTGTGAATGGAGCGGGTTGTCTCGGCGATGCGAACCTCGTGATCACGTGGTCACGCAACCCACAACCAAGAATGAGATAAGATCCCGGGAAAGCCGAAATAAGGTCCGATAGGAGTGTGACACAATGGAAACCCGCCCCAAGGCACCAGCACTATTGGAATGAGTAGAATGACGCCACGAAGCCGGTTAATCTTCGATAAGTCGGATTCGGTTCGTTCAAGAACTAAAGAATGCAAGAATCACTCTCACACATAAACTGAAAAGTTCAGAATTAAGTTTAATCAATGGCTGCTGAAATTAGGGTTACATGAGTTTAAATAGTTCTTAAAAAGTAACCCTAATGGACCTCTTATGTGGACTTAAATGAGGTCCACTGAAAACTGACCCAAAATCCTAAATTAAAAAGCCCATTACTTAATCCAAGCAAGCCTTGGATCCTAGCTGAAAACAAAGTCTTAATTAAGCCCAAACAAGCCTTGGGCTGTAGCTAACTAACTTAAATAAAGCCCATAAGGTTTATTTATTCTCTTCCATCCAGCCCATCAATCCCATGTTTCCATGTTGTAGTAGGATTCTTTTGGATCCTTTTGTTGTCCTAAATTCATGGCCCAAATAAAGTTGTATTGGACCCCTCTTGCACATGGATAAGATGTACTATGGTCTCCTCTTGATACTCCAATGGTCCTTGCAATTCGATCCGGGTTGAAACCTTCAAAACCAATGCATTCATTGCCTCTTTCAATGCCTTTGTCCTAGACCGCGTGATTGGACCATTTGGAACATGTAATGGGTCCTTGCTGGTGCTTTTTGGGCTGGTCCGCATCATCCCCTCTCTCCTCGAAAGGATTCGACCTCGAATCAATATCCGTGTCAAACAATGTAAGATCAGCAACATTAAAGGTAGCACTAACACTATACTCACCTGGAAGATCAATTTTGTATGCGTTGTCATTTATTCTCTCCAAAACCTGAAATGGACCATAACCACGAGGCTGTAATTTTGATTTCCTTTGGTTAGGAAATCGTTCCTTCCGCATGTGCACCCAAACCCAATCATCGAGTTGGAAAACAACCACTTTACGTCCCTTATTTGCTTTAGAAGCGTAAAGTCTGTTCTTTTTTCTCTATTTGCAGTCGAACTCCTTCATGGAGTTGTCTCACCATCTTTGCCTTATGTTCACCATCTAAACTTACCCTTTCTTCACAAGGTAAAGGAATTAAGTCCATAGGAGTTAGTGGATTAAAACCATAAGCAATCTCAAAAGGAGAAAAAACTAGTGGTCGAATGCACAGTTCTATTATAAGCAAACTCAACAAAAGGCAAACATTCTTCCCAACTTTTTAAATTCTTTTTGTATTACAACTCGCAAAAGTTGAGATAATGTTCTATTGACTACCTAAGTTTGCCCATATGTTTGAGGATGACATGTTGTCGAAAATAAAAGTTTGGTTCCCAACTTTCCCCATAAGGTCTTCCAAAAGTAACTAAGGAATTTAACATCACGATCTGACACAATACTCTTAGGAATGCCATGCAAACGTACAATCTCCCTAAAGAACAAGTCTGCAATATGAGATGCATCATCTGTTTTATGGCATGCAATGAAATGCGCCATTTTAGAAAACCTATCAACCACAACAAAAATAGAGTCTCTACCTTTCTTTGACCTAGGTAAACCTAAAACAAAGTCCATAGAGATATCTACCCAAGGTTCAGTAGGCACGAGTAATGGTGTATAGAGACCATGTGGTTGTACTCTAGATTTTGCCTTTCGTTGCACATCTCTTTTCATTTTTGGCCAATAGAAATGCTCATGCAATACATCCAAGGTTTTCGCCACCCCAAAGTGACCCATTAAACCACCCCCCATGTGCTTCACGAACAAGTAACTAACGCAAAGAACTAACAGGAACACACATTCTATTCTCTTTGAACAAATAACCATCCATCAAATAAAACTTACCAAAAGCCGAATTTCCACATGCATTATAAATCTCAGCAAAGTCATAAGCATTACCATACAATTCCTTCACATATTCAAAGCCTAGCAATCTAGTATTCATGGTGTGTAAAAGAACATACCTGCGCGAAAGTGCATCGGCTACGATGTTCTCTTTCCCTTGCTTATACTTGATCACGTAAGGAAAAAGTTTCAATGAATTCAACCCATTTTGCATGTCTCCTATTCAACTTACCTTGTCCTTTCAGATGTTTCAAGGACTCATGATCCGAATGGATTACAAACTCTTTTGGCCACAAGTAATGCTGCCATGTTTCGAGTGCTCTTACCAAGGCATAGAGTTCTTTGTCGTAAGTGGGATAGTTCAAGGTCGCTCCACTTAACTTCTCACTAAAATACGCAATAGGTCTCCGATCCCTGCATCAAAACAGCACCTATTCCCATTCCGGACGCATCACACTCTATTTCAAATGCTTTTGTAAAGTCGGGTAAAGACAAAACAGGTGCAGAATATAATTTGTCTTTCAAAAGAACAAAAGCCAATTCTTGTTCCTCCCCCATTTAAACCCTAACCGACTTTTTAACAACTTCATTCAAGGGGGGCAGCTATTGTACTGAAATCTTTCACAAAACACACAGTAACTCCTTACCTCACTTACTCGATTTGGGTGTAGGCCACTCCCGGGATAGCCTTCACTTTCTCCTCGTCCATCTCGATACCCCTGTGCAGTTACAACATAGCCAAGAAACAACAACCTCAGCATTTTTGTGTAGCTGATTCGATGTTTCCGGACATCCTTTGAATTTGCAAAAATTCGGTTAGTAGCACAAAAATATATCCTCACAACTCTCGTGTGTCACACAAAAAAAAATCAAGGCTTTTCACTCTAATAAGCTCACTACGCCTTTTACCTCACAACTTGCTTTCTTTTGGTTCTTTCGAACTAAAATCAACAAATCAAAGTCCTTAACTTTCGCAGCGCACTCTAATTATGATTTTCAGACTCAAGAAGCAATAAAAAATATTGAAAACAAAGCAAAAACAAAACTACGATTACGATTTCGCGAGTAGCAATGCAAATTCGTGCGAATTGTGGACGATACGAAGACACGAAATAAAACAGAAGCAAATACTAGCGAAAACAATTACTTGACTCCTAGATAACTGAAAATAGAACGAAAACAGAGAATTGGACAAAACTAAACAGTAAGGATCACGTTTTGAGACTTGAGCAGAATCTAACGTCTTACGCAATTTTTACGTAACAGAATTGAAACCCAGACCAAACGACTTCGAAATGACCTCAAAATCAATATTTAGTATTTTAGTACTAAACAAAAAAGAACACTCAATTTATAGGCCTTTCCTGTACTTGTAGGTACACAAACCCTTACTGTGATCAATTTGCGGCGGACATGAACCTCCAATTGAAACCTCTAGTATACGATATCGAAATAAGCCCCAATTTAATATATCATGCGATATCAACCCCCAAGACACAGAATGTAAAGTTTCAATTGATTCTAAGGTGTTTTTTATATGGGTTCACTAAGGTAGTGTTTCTGCGGCAGAAATGAATATCGAAATAACCCCTCAAGAAATCAATATCAGAATAAGCCCAAATTTGACATATGATACTATCTTAACCCCCAATAAACGGAATATGAATTTTCAATTGATTCCGATGTTGTTTGCTTATGTTTCCCCAAAGTAGTGTTTTCTGCGGCAAGATTCTTCAAATTTAACTAATGCCTCTATCTCTCCTTCTTTTCTTTTTCTGTTTTTTTTTAATATACTGAAATGAAGAGACAGAAAACGATAAATTTAACCCTTTTTTTTTAGATGACGCTGACACGAAGAACAAGGAGATGAACACAAAGACTGGAAAACTTCAAGGAACACTAAAAAGCACGAAAATAACAGAATGATATGACCTCGTTTCGGAGCCTAGCTCGATACCACCTGATGCGAACCTCGTGATCACGTGGTCACGCAACCCACAACCAAGAATGAGATAACATCCCGGAAAGCCGAAATAAGGTCCGATAGGAGTGTGACACAATGGAAACCTGCCCCCAAGGCACCGAGCACTATTGGAATGAGTAGAATGACGCCACGAAGCCGGTTAACCCTGAAGTGTTCGCCTTATAACCAAGGACCCCGCAACCGGTAATGCTAACTCATCCTCATCAATATCCTCCAATGGTGGCATGCCTTCGCAATTAGATCGATCACTTTCAGATTCCATATCACCATCATCTCTAATCATCATGATTCTCTTGTTTGGACACTACTGAAGCATAATGTCCATGCCCTTGACACCTAAAACATTTAACATCACGAGTACGTTTAGGCTGAGTTTCAGATTTACCTTTGGCACCGGTAGGGACATCAACTTTAGCCGTTGTTCGTTCAGTTTTAGAAGGAACAAATGATCTTGGCTGGACAGTACCCTCTCTCTTCAGATTCGTCTTCCAAGATGATGAAGAACCCGAATTAAATCCTTGTCGAACATGTCCCTTCCTGAGTTGTCTCTCCACCTTTGTAGCCATGTGAACCATGTCCTCTAGCTCCCCATAATGCTGTAGCTCAACCACATTGGCAATGTCACGATTCAACCCATTAAGAAATCTAGCCATGGTGGCTTCTCTATCCTCTACAACATTGGCACGGATCATTGCTATCTCCATCTCTTTGTGATATTCATCTACTGTCTTATAGCCTTGATGCAGACCTTGGAGCTTCAGGTATAGGTCTCTATAATAGTGGTTTGGCACAAATCGTCTCCTCATTAACGCTTTCATCTCCCCCCAACTCTGAACGGGTCGCTCCCCATTCCTCCTCCGACTGATTACAATCTGGTCCCACCAAATCATTGCATACACTTTGTAAACTCAACCATCACCAATTTCACTTTTTTTTTGTTCAGAATAGCTATGACAATCAAAAATCCAATCTACTTTTTTCTCCGACTCCAAATAAGCCTCGGGATCATTTTTACCTTCGAAGTTAGGAATTTTCAGTTTGATGTTGTCCCCATCCATATCTTCATAATTCCCCACGCCATGGAAATTCACATTCCTCCTAGCTCGGCTCGGTCCAGACCTGATCCCTTGGCCAACAGATGCAAAATCATAGTCATCTTCGCCCATATCTGCGTTTTCATCAACATACTCTTCAAAATCAGATCCATTATTCCAGTACGGCCATACGGACCGTAGTTCCTCTGCGATCAGCCCCACTATTCTGTTGCTTTATTGAATTCACCTCATCTTTCAGATCTTTGTATGCCCTCGACATCAACTCAAGTTGCTGACCCATGGCTCGTAATTGGAATGCCACGTCAACATTTTGTGTCCACTGATTCGTTGTTTTTCGAGACATCCTTTGAATCTGCAAAATTTGGTTAGTAGCAAAAAAAAATATATATCCTCACAACTCTCGTGTTTCACACAAAAAAAAATCAAGGCTTTTCACTCTAATAAGCTCACTACGCCTTTTACCTCACACTCTCGTGTATCACACGAGACAAAATCAAGGCTTTTCACTCTAATAAGCTCACTACGCCTTTTACCTCACAACTTGCTTTCTTTGGTTCTTTCGGAACTAAAATCAACAAATCAAAGTCAGTAGCTTTTCGCAGCGCACTCTAATTATGATTTTCAGACTCAAGAAGCAATAAAAAATATTGAAAACAAAGCAAAACAAAACTACGATTACGATTTCGCGAGTAGCAATGCAAATTCGTGCGAATTGTGGGACGATACGAAGACACGAAATAAAACAGAAGCAAATACTAGCGAAAACAATTACTTGACTCCTAGATAACTGAAAATAGAGCGAAAACAGAGAATTGGACAAAACTAAACAGTAAGGATCACGTTTTGAGACTTGAGCAGAATCTAACGTCTTACGCAATTTTTACGTAACAGAATTGAAACCCAGACCAAACGACTTCGAAATGACCTCAAAATCAATATTTAGTATTTTAGTACTAAACAAAAAAGAACACTCAATTTATAGGCCTTTCCTGTACTTGTAGGTACACAAACCCTTACTGTGATCAATTTGCGGCGGACATGAACCTCCAATTGAAACCTCTAGTATACGATATCGAAATAAGCCCCAATTTAATATATCATGCGATATCAACCCCAAGACACAGAATGTAAAGTTTCAATTGATTCTAAGGTGTTTTTTATATGGGTTCACTAAGGTAGTGTTTCTGCGGCAGAAATGAATATCGAAATAACCCCTCAAGAAATCAATATCGAGAATAAGCCCAAATTTGACATATGATACTATCTTAACCCCAATAAACGGAATATGAATTTTCAATTGATTCCGATGTTGTTTGCTTATGTTTCCCCAAAGTAGTGTTTTTCTGCGGCAAGATTCTTCAAATTTAACTAATGCCTCTATCTCTCCTTCTTTTCTTTTCTGTTTTTTTTTAATATACTGAAATGAAGAGACAGAAAACGATAAATTTAACCTTTTTTTTTAGATGACGCTGACACGAAGAACAAGGAGATGAACACAAAGACTGGAAAACTTCAAGGAACACTAAGCACGAAAATAACAGAATGATATGACCTCGTTTCGGAGCCTAGCTCCGATACCACCTGATGCGAACCTCGTGATCACGTGGTCACGCAACCCACAACCAAGAATGAGATAACATCCCGGAAAGCCGAAATAAGGTCTGATAGGAGTGTGACACAATGGAAACCTGCCCCAAGGCACCAGCACTATTGGAATGAGTAGAATGACGCCACGAAGCCGGTTAACCTGAAGTGTTCGCCTTATAACCAAGGACCCCGCAACCGGTAATGCTAACTCATCCTCATCAATATCCTCCAATGGTGGCATGCCTTCGCAATTAGATCGATCACTTTCAGATTCCATATCACCATCATCTCTAATCATCATGATTCTCTTGTTTGGACACTCTGAAGCATAATGTCCATGCCCTTGACACCTAAAACATTTAACATCACGAGTACGTTTAGGCTGAGTTTCAGATTTACCTTTGGCACCGGTAGGGACATCAACTTTAGCCGTTGTTCGTTCAGTTTTAGAAGGAACAAATGATCTTGGCTGGACAGTACCCTCTCTCTTCAGATTCGTCTTCCAAGATGATGAAGAACCCGAATTAAATCCTTGTCGAACATGTCCCTTCCTGAGTTGTCTCTCCACCTTTGTAGCCATGTGAACCATGTCCTCTAGCTCCCCCATAATGCTTTGTAGCTCAACCACATTGGCAATGTCACGATTCAACCCATTAAGAAATCTAGCCATGGTGGCTTCTCTATCCTCTACAACATTGGCACGGATCATTGCTATCTCCATCTCTTTGTGATATTCATCTACTGTCTTATAGCCTTGATGCAGACCTTGGAGCTTCAGGTATAGGTCTCTATAATAGTGGTTTGGCACAAATCGTCTCCTCATTAACGCTTTCATCTCCCCCCAACTCCGAGCGGGTCGCTCCCCATTCCTCCTCCGACTGATTACAATCTGGTCCCACCAAATCATTGCATACACTTTGTAAACTCAACCATCACCAATTTCACTTTTTTTTTGTTCAGAATAGCTATGACAATCAAAAAATCCAATCTACTTTTTTCTCCGACTCCAAATAAGCCTCGGGATCATTTTTACCTTCGAAGTTAGGAATTTTCAGTTTGATGTTGTCCCCCATCCATATCTTCATAATTCCCCACGCCATGGAAATTCACATTCCTCCTAGCTCGGCTCGGTCGGACCTGATCCCTTGGCCAACGAGATGCAAAATCATAGTCATCTTCGCCCATATCTGCGTTTTCATCAACATACTCTTCAAAATCAGATCTGTTATTCCAGTGCGGCCATACGGACCGTAGTTCCTCTGCGATCAGCCCCACTATTCTGTTGCTTTATTGAATTCACCTCATCTTTCGGATCTTTGTATGCCCTCGACATCAACTCAAGTTGCTGACCCATGGCTCGTAATTGGAATGCCACGTCAACATTTTGTGTCCCCTGATTCGTTGTTTTCGGACATCCTTTGAATCTGCAAAAATTTGGTTAGTAGCAAAAAAAATATATATCCTCACAACTCTCGTGTTTCACACAAAAAAAAATCAAGGCTTTTCACTCTAATAAGCTCACTACGCCTTTTACCTCACACTCTCGTGTATCACACTGAGACAAAATCAAGGCTTTTCACTCTAATAAGCTCACTACGCCTTTTACCTCACAACTTGCTTTCTTTGGTTCTTTCGGAACTAAAATCAACAAATCAAAGTCAGTAGCTTTCGCAGCGCACTCTAATTATGATTTTCAGACTCAAGAAGCAATAAAAAATATTGAAAACAAAGCAAAACAAAACTACGATTACGATTTCGCGAGTAGCAATGCAAATTCGTGCGAATTGTGGGACGATACGAAGACACGAAATAAAACAGAAGCAA
>CM055029.1:9438997-9484677 GCA_029204005.1 Salix udensis
CCTTGGATTGTAGCTAACTAAATTAAATGAAGCCCATAAGGTTTATTTATTCTCTTCCATCCAGACCCCTTAATCTTAGAAACAAAAGGAAAAGGTAGCCCATAAGTCCTTGTCTGGTGTTTCTTGGGCTGGTTCGCATCATCCCCTCTCTCCTCGAAAGGATTCGACCTCGAATCAAAATCGTTATGCTTTGTTGATGGCTCGACAATCAACACACAACCTCCATGTTCCATCCTTCTTAGGCATGAGTAGCGCGGATACAGACACACGAGCTTATACACTCATGAATATGTCCCTTATCTATTAGTTCATAAAGTTGCCTTTGAAGCTCCGTCGTCTCCTCCATATTGCTTCTATAGGTTGGTCGGTTAGGAATTGAAGCTCTGGGTATGAAATCAATCTGATGCTCTATCCCCCGCAATGGTGGTAATCCGCTTGGATTATCGTCAGGGAAAACATCATCAAACTCCTGCAACAAAAAAATAGCAACACTAGGCACAATATGATCAAGATCATTAGTATTAAAGTAAGCCTCCTTGTACACAAGTAAAATCATTGGCTTTGTTAGTGAAATATGCGAGACCTCACCCTCTCTAGCATAAAAAATTAGGTCTGTTTCTCTAGTTTTTCCACACAATTCTCATCACTCTTCCCTGACTTTCTTCTCTCCTCTTGTCTTACCTCCACTCTCGGCCAGATTTGGGTGTTTTTTGAGGAGTGGTCGAATGGTCCGATTTGTTGGGAGTGTTGGCCAAATATTTGTTTGTGTTTGGATGGGTGGCTGAATGGGTTGTAGAGGTTTGGGTTCCGGCCGAATCGATGGTTTTCTCTCCCCATGTTCCTCACCTTGATTTTCTCTCCCCATCGCCTCATGCTCTGCTTTTTAGCTTTATTTGATCATCATACATCTGTTTGGGTGTAAGAGGTACAAGAGTGATGGTTTTACCATCTTTTACAATGGTATACCTATTCTTAACCCCATCATGGATCGCCTTCCTATCATATTGCCATGGCCTCCCCAACAAGATGTGACTTGCTTGCATTGGTACCACATCGCACGAGAACTTCATCAACATATTTCCCAATCGAGAATGGGACCACAACCTGCTTAGTCACTTTCACTTCACCACTATCATTCAGCCATTGCAATTTATATGGTTTCGCATGCTTAACAGTACTCAAATTCAGTTTACTCACAAGGGTGGTACTGCAAACATTAACACAGCTTCCACTATCAATAATTAAACCACACACCTTGCTTTGTACGTAGCAGCGCGTATGGAAGATATTCTCTCTTTGTTGATTAGATTCATCTTCCTTGACCTGAACCTGAAGTGTGCGCCTTATAACCAAGGACTCCGCAACTGGTAATGCTACGTCATCCCCATCACTATCCTCTAATGGTGGCATGCCTTCGCAATCAGATCTGTCACTTTCCGATTCCATATCACCATCATCTCTAATCATCATTGTTCTCTTGTTTGGACATTCTAAAGCATAATGTTCGTGCCCTTGACACCTGAAACATTTAACATCACGAGAACGTTTAGGCTGAGTTTCATATTTACCTTCTGCACCGGTAGGGACATCAACTTTAGCCGTTGTTCGTTCAGTTTTAGAAGGAACAAAGGATCTTGGCTGGACAGTACCCTCTCTCTTCAGATTCGTCTTCCAAGATGATGAAGAACCCGAATTAAATCCTGGCCGAACATGTCCCTTCCTGAGTTGTCTCTCCACCTTCGTAGCCATGTGAACCATGTCCTCTAGCTCAACATAGTGTTGTAGCTCAACCACATTGGCAATGTCACGATTCAACCCATTAAGAAATCTAGCCATGGTGGCTTCTCTTTCCTCAACAACATTGGCACGAATCAGTGCTATCTCCATCTCTTTGTGATATTCATCTACTGTCTTATAGCCTTGATTCGGACCTTGGAGCTTCGTGTATAGGTCTCTATAATAGTGGTTTGGCACAAATCGTCTCCTCATTAACGCTTTCATCTCCCCCCAACTCCGAACAGGGTCGCTCCCCATTCCTCCTCCGACTGATTACAATCGATCCCACCAAATCATTGCATACTGCTGTAAACTCAATCATCACCAATTTCACTTTTTTTTTGTTCGAATAGCTATGACAATCAAAAAATCCAATCTACTTTTTTCTCCCACTCCAAATAAGCCTCGGGATCATTTTTACCTTCGAAGTTAGGAATTTTCAGTTTGATGTTGTCCCCATCCATATCTTCATAATTCCCCATGCCACGAAAATTCACATTCCTCCTAGCTCTGCTCGGTCCAAACCTGATTCCTTGGCCAACAGATGCAAAATCATAGTCATCTTCGCCCATATCTGCGTTTTCATCAACATTCTCTTCAAAATCAGATCTGTTATTCCGTACGGCCATGCGGACCGTATTTCCTCGGCGATCAGCCCCACTATTCTGTTGCTTTATTGAATTCACCTCATCTTTCAGATCTTTGTATGCCCTCGACATCAACTCAAGTTGCTGACCCATGGCTCGTAATTGGAACGCTACGTCAACATTTTTGTGTCACTGATTCGTTGTTTTCAGACATCCTTTGAATCTGCAAAATTTGGTTAGTAGCAAAAAAAATATATATCCTCACAACTCTCGTGTATCACACAAAAAAAAATCAAGGCTTTTCACTCTAATAAGCTCACTACGCCTTTTACCTCACAACTTGCTTTCTTTTGGTTCTTTCGGAACTAAAATCAACAAATCAAAGTCAGTAGCTTTCGCAGCGCACTCTAATTATGATTTTCAGACTCAAGAAGCAATAAAAATACTGAAAACAAAGCAAAACAAAACTACGATTACGATTTTGCGAGTAGCAATGCAAATTCGTACGAATTGTGGACGATACGAAGACACGAAATAAAACAGAAGCAAATACTAGTGAAACAATTACTTGACTCCTAGATAACTGAAAATAGAATGAAAAGAGAGAATTGGACAAAACTAAACACTAAGGATCACGTTTTGAGACTTGAGCAGAATCTAACATCTTACGCAATTTTTACGTAACTAAATTGAAACCCTGACTAAACGACTTTCGAAATGACCTCAAAATCAATATTTAGTATTTTAGTACTAAACAAAAAACAACACATCAATTTCTAGGTCGTTCTCTGTACTTCTAGGTACACAAACCCTTGTGTGATCAATTTGCGGCGAAATGAACCTCCAATTGAAACCTCTAGTATACGATATCGAAATAAGCCCCAATTTAATATATCATGCGATATCAACCCCAAGACACAGAATGTAAAGTTTCAATTGATTCTAAAGTGTTTTTTATATGGGTTCACTAAGGTAGTGTTTCACGGCGAGAAATGAATATCGAAATAACCCCTCAAGAAATCAATATCGAATAAGCCCAAAGTTGACAAATGATACTATCTCAACCCCCAATAGATGGAATATGAATTTTCAATTGATTCCGATGTGATTTGCATATGTTTTTCATAGTAGTGTTTTCTGCGGCAAGATTTCAATGATTCTTCAAATTTCAACTAATGCCTCTATCTCTCTTTCTTTTCTTTTCTTTTTTTTCTGTTTTTTTTTTCTTAAGATTCTGAAATGAAGAAACAGAAAACGATGAAATATAACCTCTTGTTCTTTTTTTGATTAGATGACGCTGACACGAAGAACAAGGAGATGAACAAAAACACTGGAAAACTTCAAGGAACACTAAAAAAAAAAGCACGAAAATAACAAAATGATATGACCTCGTTTCGAAGACAAGCTTTGATACCACCTGATGCGAACCTCGTGATCACGTGGTCACGCAACCCACAACCAAGAATGAGATAAGATCCCGGAAAAGCCGAAAATAAGGTCCGATAAGAGTGTGACACGGTGGAAACACGCCCCCAAGGCACCGACCCTAAATCTATAGATGATTATGCTCTTTTGAACAGACATGATTTCGATACTAGAAGAACATGATATTCCCGTTTAAATGTGTAGTTTCGCTTGTTTTTAACGAACCACGATGCGGCAGATTCTGCACTTGAAAATTGTTATCTTTGGTGTTGGATCCTTCGTCAAAGTTGTCCTAAATCTATAGATGACTCTGATTTTTTGAACCGTATGATTTCGCGCTTCAAAAACAGTTTTCTCTCGTGTTCGATCATTCATCAAAGTTGTATTCCTAAATGTATAGATGAATCTTCATTTATGAATCGGATGATTTCGATACGAGAAGAGCATGTTATTCCTGTTTGAATGTATATTTTTGCTTGTTTTTTAACGAACCAATATGCGGCAGATTGTGCGTTTCAAAACAATTTTCTCTCGTGTTCCATCTTTCATCAAAGTTGTAGTTCTAAATGTATAGATGATGCTGGATATTTCAATAGCATGATTTCGATGTGAGAAGAACATTATATTCCCGTTTGAATGTATAGTTTTGCTTGTTTTTAACGAACTAAGGTGCGACGGATTCTGCACTTCAAAAACAGTTTTCTCTCGTGTTCGATCCTTCATCAAAGTTGTAGTCCTAAATGTATAGATGAAGCTTCTTTTTTGAAAAGCATGATTTCGATGAGAGAAGAGCATGATAATCCCTTTTTAATGTATAGTTTCGCTTGTTTTTAACGAACCAAGATGTGGCTGATTCTGCGTGCAAAACAGTTTTCTCTCCCGTTGGGTCCTGCATCAAAGTTGTAGTCCTAAATGTATATATGATGCTGCATTTTTTAATCGCATGATTTTGATACTAGAAAAACATGATATTCCTGTTTGAATGTATAGTTTCACTTGTTTTTAACGAACCCATATGTGGCGGATTCTGCACTTCACAAACAGTTTTCTCACGTATTCGATCCATCATCCAAGTTGTAGTCTTAAATGTATAGATGATGCTGCATTTTTTAATCGCATGATTTCAATACGTGAAGAACATTATATTCCCGTTTGAATGTATAGTTTCACTTGTTTTTCATGAACTTCGATTCGGCAGATTCTGCGCTTCAAAAATAGTTTTCTCTCGTGTTCGATCCTTCATCAAAGTTGTATTCCTTAAGGTCTCGATGAAGCTTCATTTTTTAATCGAATGATTTTGATACGAGAAATGCATGATATGCCCGTTTGAATGTATATTTTCGCTTGTTTTTTAACGAACCCAGACGCGGCGGATTTTGCGCTTCACAAACAGTTTTCTCACGTGTTCTATCCATCATCCAAGTTGTAGTCTTAAATGTATAGATGATGCTGCATTTTTTAATCGGATAATTTCGATACGAGAAGAACATTATATTACCGTTTGAATGTATAGTTTCGCTTGTTTTTCACGAACCCAGATGCGGCGGATTCTGCGCTTCAAAAATAGTTTTCTCTAGTGTTCGATCCTTCATCAAAGTTGTATTCCTAAAGGTATCAATGAAGTTTCAGTTTTTAATGGAATGATTTTGATACGAGAAATGCATGATATTCCCGTTTGAATGTATATTTTCGCTTGTTTTTTAACGAACCCAGATGCGGCGGATTCTGCGCTTCAAAAACAGTTTTCTCTCGTGTTCGATCCTTCATCAAAGTTATATTCCTAAATGTATAGATGAAGCTTCTTTTTTGAATCAGATTATTTCGATACCAGAAGAGCATGATATTCCCGTTTGAATATATATTTTGGCTTCTTTTTTAACAAACCAATATGCGGGAGATTGTGCATTTCAAAACAGTTTTCTCTCGTGTTCGATCCTTCATCAAAGTTGTAATCCTAAATGTATAGATGACGCTGGATTTTTGAATAGCATGATTTCGATGCAAGAAGAACATTTTATTCCCGTTTTATTGTATAGTTTTGCTTGTTTTTTACGAACCCAGATGCGGCGGATTTTGCGCTTCACAAACAGTTTTCTCACGTGTTCTATCCATCATCCAAGTTGTAGTCTTAAATGTATAGATGATGCTGCATTTTTTAAACGGATAATTTCGATACTAGAAGAACATTATATTCCCGTTTGAATGTATAGTTTCGCTTGTTTTTCATGAACTTCGATGCGGCAGATTCTGCGCTTCAAAAATAATTTCTCTCGTGTTCGATCCTTCATCAAAGTTGTAGTCCTAAATGTATAGATGACGCTGGATTTTTTAATCGGATCATTTCGATACGAGAAGAAGATTATATTTTCCGTTTGAATGTATAGTTTCGCTTGTTTTTAACGAACCCAGATGCGGCGGATTCTGCGCTTCAAAAACAGTTTTCACTCATGTTCGATCCTTCATCAAAGTTGTAGTCCTAAATGTATAGATAACTCTGGATTTTTTAATCGGATCATTTCGATACGAGAAGAACATGATATTCCCGTTTGAATGTATAGTTTCGCTTGTTTTTTAACGAACCCAGATGCGGCGGATTCTGCGCTTCAAAAACAATTTTCTCTCGTGTTCGATCCTTCATCAAAGTTATATTCCTAAATGTATAGATGAAGCTTCTTTTTTGAATCAGATTATTTTGATACGAGAAGAGCATGATATTCCCGTTTGAATGTATATTTTTGCTTCTTTTTTAACAAACCAATATGCGGGAGATTGTGCGTTTCAAAACCGTTTTCTCTCGTGTTCGATCCTTCATCAAAGTTGTAATCCTAAATGTATAGATGACACTGGATTTTTGAATAGCATGATTTTGATGCGAGAAGAACATATTATTCCCGTTTTATTGTATAGTTTCGCTTGTTTTTTACGAACCCAGATGCGGCGGATTTTGCGCTTCACAAACAGTTTTCTCACGTGTTCGATCCATCATCCAAGTTGTAGTCTTAAATGTATAGATGATGCTGCATTTTTTAATCGCATGATTTCGATACGTGAAGAACATTATATTCCCGTTTGAATGTATAGTTTCGCTTGTTTTTCATGAACTTCGATGCGGCGGATTCTGCGCTTCAAAAAATAGTTTTCTCTCGTGTTCGATCCTTCATCAAAGTTGTAGTCCTAAATGTATAGTTGACGCTGGATTTTTGAATCGCATGATTTCGATGCGAGAAGAACATTTTATTCCCGTTTGAATGTATAGTTTCGCTTCTTTTTCACGAACACAGATGGGGCGGATTCTGCGCTTCAAAAACAGTTTTCTCTCGTGTTTTATCCTTCATCAAAGTTGTATTCCTAAATGTATAGATGAACCTTCATTTTTGAATCGAATGATTTTGATACGAGAAAAGCATGATATTCCCGTTTGAATGTATAGTTTCGCTTGTTTTTAACGAACCCAGATGCGGCGGATTCTGCGCTTCAAAAACAGTTTTCACTCATGTTCGATCCTTCATCAAAGTTGTAGTCCTAAATGTATACATGACTCTGGATTTTTTAATCGGATCATTTCGATACGAGAAGAACATTATATTCCCGTTTGAATGTATAGTTTCGCTTGTTTTTCACGAACCCAGATGCGGCGGATTCTGCGCTTCAAAAACAGTTTTCTCTCGTGTTCGATCCTTCATCAAAGTTATATTCCTAAATGTATAGATGAAGCTTCTTTTTTGAATCAGATTATTTTGATACGAGAAGAGCATGATATTCCCGTTTGAATGTATATTTTTGCTTCTTTTTTAACAAACCAATATGCGGGAGATTGTGCGTTTCAAAACAGTTTTCTCTCGTGTTCGATCCTTCATCAAAGTTGTATTCCTAAATGTATAGATGAAGCTTCATTTTTTAATCGAATGATTTTGATACGAGAAAAGCATGATATTCCCGTTTGAATGTACAGTTTCGCTTGTTTTTAACGAACCGAGATCTGACGGATTCTGCGCTTCAAAAACAGTTTTCTCTCGTGTTCGATCCTTCATCAAAGTTGTAGTCCTAAATGTATAGATGACGCTGGATTTTTTAATCGGATCATTTCGATACGAGAACATTATATTCCCGTTTGAATGTATAGTTTCGCTTGTTTTTCACGAACCCAGATGCGGCGAATTCTGCGCTTCAAAAATAGTTTTCTCTCGTGTTTGATCCTTCATCAAAGTTGTATTCCTAAAGGTATCGATGAAGCTTCATTTTTTAATTGAATGATTTTGATACGAGAAATGCATGATATTCCCGTTTGAATGTATATTTTCACTTGTTTTTTTAACGAACCCGAGATGCGGCGGATTACGCGCTTCAAAAACGAGTTTTTCTCTCTAGTTCGATCCTTCATCAAAGTTATATTCCTAAATGTATAGATGAAGCTTCTTTTTTGAATCAGATTATTTCGATACTAGAAGAGCATGATATTCCCGTTTGAATGTATATTTTTGCTTCTTTTTTAACAAACCAATATGCGGGAGATTGTGCGTTTCAAAACAGTTTTCTCTCGTGTTCGATCCTTCATCAAAGTTGTAGTCCTAAATGTATAGATCACACCGGATTTTTGAATCGGATAATTTTTATACGAGAAGAACATTATATTCCCGTTTGAATGTATAGTTTCGCTTGTTTTTCATGAACCCAGATGCGGCGGATTCTGCGCTTCAAAATCAGTTTTCTCTCGTGTTCGATCCTTCATCAAAGTTATAGTCCTAAATGTATAGATGATGCTGGATTTTTGAATAGCATGATTTCGATACTAGAAGCACATGATATTACCGTTTGAATGTATAGTTTCGCTTGTTTTTAATGAACCCAGATGCGGCGGATTCTGCGCTTCAAAAATAGTTTTCTCTCGTGTTCGATCCTTCATCAAAGTTGTATTCCTAAAGGTATAGATGACGCTGGATTTTTGAATAGCATGATTTCGATGCGAGAACATTTTATTCCCGTTTTATTGTATAGTTTCGCTTGTTTTTAACGAACACAGATGCGACGGATTCTGCGCTTCAAAAACAGTTTTCTCTCGTGTTCGATCGTTCATCAAAGTTGTAGTCCTAAATGTATAGATGACACTGGATTTTTTAATCGGATCATTTCGATACGAGAGCATTATATTCCCATTTGAATGTATAGTTTCGCTTGTTTTTCACGAACCCGGATGCGTCGGATTAGCGCTTCAAAAAATAGTTTTTCTCGTGTTCGATCCTTCATCAAAGTTGTATTCCTAAAGGTATCGATGAAGCTTCATTTTTAATCGAATGATTTTGATACGAGAAATGCATGATATTCCCGTTTGAATGTATATTTTTCGCTTGTTTTTTTAACGAACCCGGATACGGCGGATTACGCGCTTCAAAAACGATTTTCTCTCTAGTTCGATCCTTCATCAAAGTTGTATTCCTAAAGGTATCGATGAAGCTTCTTTTTTGAATCAGATTATTTCGATACCAGAAGAGCATGATATTCCCGTTTGAATGTATATTTTTGCTTCTTTTTTAACAAACCAATATGCGGGAGATTGTGCGTTTCAAAACAGTTTCTCTCGTGTTCAATCCTTCATCAAAGTTGTAGTCCTAAATGCATAGATGACGCTGGATTTTTTAATCGGATCATTTCGATACGAGAAGAACATTATATTCTAGTTTGAATGTATAGTTTCTCTTGTTTTTCACGAACCCAGATGGGGCGGATTCTGCGCTTCAAAATCAGTTTTCTCTCGTGTTCGAACCTTCATCAAAGTTATATTCCTAAATGTATAATTGACGCTGGATTTTTGAATCGCATGATTTTGATGCGAGAAGAACATTTTATTCCCGTTTGAATGTATAGTTTCTCTTGTTTTTCACGAACCCAGATGGGGCGGATTTTGCGCTTCAAAAACAGTTTTCTCTCGTGTTCGATCCTTCATCAAAGTTGTATTCCTAAATGTATAGATGAAGCTTCATTTTTTAATCGAATGATTTTGATACGAGAAAAGCATGATATTCCCGTTTGAATGTACAGTTTCGCTTGTTTTTAACGAACCCAGATGCGACGGATTCTGCGCTTCAAAAACAGTTTTCTCTAGTGTTCGATCCTTCATCAAAGTTGTAGTCCTAAATGTATAGATGACGCTGGATTTTTTAATCGGATCATTTCGATACGAGAAGAACATTATATTCCCGTTTGAATGTATAGTTTCAGCTTGTTTTTCACGAACCCGGATGCGGCGGATTACGCGCTACAAAAATAGTTTTCTCTCGTGTTCGATCCTTCATCAAAGTTGTATTCCTAAAGGTATGGATGAAGCTTCATTTTTTAATCGAATGATTTTGATACGAGAAATGCATGATATTCCCGTTTGAATGTATATTTTCGCTTGTTTTTTTAACGAACCCGGATGCGGCGGATTACGCGCTTCAAAAATAGTTTTTCTCTCTAGTTCGATCCTTCATCAAAGTTATATTCCTAAATGTATAGATGAAGCTTCTTTTTTTGAATCAGATTATTTCGATACCGGAAGAGCATGATATTCCCGTTTGAATGTATATTTTTGCTTCTTTTTTAACAAACCAATATGCGGGAGATTGTGCGTTTCAAAAGCAGTTTTTCTCTTGTGTTCGATCCTTCATCAAAGTTGTAGTCCTAAATGTATAGATGACGCTGGATTTTTTAATCGGATCATTTCGATCTGAGAAGAACATTATATTCCCGTTTGAATGTATAGTTTCGCTTGTTTTTCACGAACCCGGATGCGGCGGATTCTGCGCTTCAAAAAATAGTTTTCTCTCGTGTTCGATCCTTCATCAAAGTTGTATTCCTAAAGGTATCGATGAAGCTTCATTTTTTAATCGAATGATTTTGATACGAGAAATGCATGATATTCCCGTTTGAATATATATTTTCGCTTGTTTTTTAACGAACCCCCCAGGTGCGGCGGATTCTGTGCTTCAAAAACAGTTTTCTCTCTAGTTCGATCCTTCATCAAAGTTATATTCCTAAATGTATAGATGAAGCTTCTTTTTTGAATCAGATTATTTCGATACCAGAAGAGCATGATATTCCCGTTTGAATGTAAATTTTTGCTTCTTTTTTAACAAACCAATATGCGGGAGATTGTGCGTTTCAAAACAGTTTTCTCTCTTGTTGGGTTCTTCATCAAAGTTGTAGTCCTAAATGTATAGATGACGTTGGATTTTTTAATAGCATGATTTCGATACGACAAGAACATTATATTCCCGTTTGAATGTATAGTTTCGCTTGTTTTTCACGAACCCAGATGCGGCGGATTCTGCGCTTCAAAAATAGTTTTCTCTCGTGTTCGATCTTTCATCAAAGTTGTATTCCTAAAGGTATCGATGAAGCTTCATTTTTTAATCGAATGATTTTGATACGAGAAATGCATGATATTCCCGTTTGAATGTATATTTTCGCTTGTTTTTTAACGAACCCGGATGCGGCGGATTACGCTTCAAAAAGCAGTTTTCTCTCTAGTTCGATCCTTCATAAAAGTTATATTCCTAAATGTATAGATGAAGCTTCTTTTTTTGAATCAGATTATTTCGATACGAGAAGAGCATGATATTCCCGTTTGAATGTATATTTTTGCTTCTTTTTTAACAAACCAATATGCGGGAGATTGTGCGTTTCAAAACGATTTTCTCTCGTGTTCGATCCTTCATCAAAGTTGTAGTCCTAAATGTATAGATGACGCTGGATTTTTTAATCGGATCATTTCGATACGAGAAGAACATTATATTCTCGTTTGAATGTATAGTTTCGCTTGTTTTTCACGAACCCAGATGCGGCGGATTCTACGCTTCAAAAATAGTTTTCTCTCATGTTCGATCTTTCATCAAAGTTGTATTCCTAAAGGTATCGATGAAGCTTCATTTTTTAATCGAATGATTTTGATACGAGAAATGCATGATATTATCGTTTGAATGTATATTTTCGCTTGTTTTTTAACGAACCCAGATGCGGCGGATTCTGCGCTTCAAAAACAGTTTTCTCTCGTGTTCGATCCTTCATCAAAGTTATATTCCTAAATGTATAATTGATGCTGGATTTTTGAATCGCATGATTTTGATGCAAGAAGAACATTTTATTCCCGTTTGAATGTATAGTTTCGCTTGTTTTTCATGAACTTCGATGCGGCAGATTTTGCGCTTCAAAAATAGTTTTCTCTCGTGTTCGATCCTTCATCAAAGTTGTAGTCCTAAATGTATAGTTGACGCTAGATTTTTGAATCGCATGATTTCGATGCGAGAAGAACATTTTATTCCCGTTTGAATGTATAGTTTTGCTTCTTTTTCACGAACCCGGATGAGGGCGTGATTACGCGCTACAAAAAACGGTTTTTCTCTCGTGTTCGATCCTTCATCAAAGTTGTATTCCTAAATGTATAGATGAAGGTTCATTTTTTAATCAAATGATTTGGATACGAGAAAAGCATGATATTCCCGTTTGAATGTATAGTTTCTCTTGTTTTTTAACGAACCCAGATGGGGCGTATTCTGCGCTACAAAAACAGTTTTCTCTCGTGTTCGATCCTTCATCAAAGTTGTATTCCTAAATGTATAGATGAAGGTTCATTTTTTAATCAAATGATTTGATACGAGAAAAGCATGATATTCCCGTTTGAATGTATAGTTTCGCTTGTTTTTTAACGAACCCAGATGCGGCGGATTCTGCGCTTCAAAAACAGTTTTCTCTCGTGTTCGATCCTTCATCAAAGTTGTATTCCTAAATGTATAGATGAAGGTTCATTTTTTAATCAAATGATTTTGATACGAGAAAAGAACATTATATTCTCGTTTGAATGTATAGTTTCGCTTGTTTTTTAACGAACCCAGATGCGGCGGATTCTGCGCTTCAAAAATAGTTTTCTCTCGTGTTCGATCCTTCATCAAAGTTGTATTCCTAAAGGTATCGATGAAGCTTCATTTTTTAATCGAATGATTTTGATACGAGAAATGCATGATATTCCCGTTTGAATGTATATTTTTCGCTTGTTTTTTTAACAAACCCGAGATGCGGCGGATTACGCGCTTCAAAAAGCAGTTTTCTCTCGTGTTCGATCCTTCATCAAAGTTATATTCCTAAATTTATAATTGACGCTGGATTTTTGAATCGCATGATTTTGATGCGAGAAGAACATTTTATTCCCGTTTGAATGTATAGTTTCGCTTGTTTTTCATGAACTTCGATGCGGCAGATTTTGCGCTTCAAAAATAGTTTTCTCTCGTGTTCGATCCTTCATCAAAGTTGTAGTCCTAAATGTATAGTTGACGCTGGATTTTTGAATCGCATGATTTCGATGCGAGAAGAACATTTTATTCCCGTTTGAATGTATAGTTTCGCTTCTTTTTCACGAACCCAGATGGGGCGTATTCTGCGCTACAAAAACAGTTTTCTCTCGTGTTCGATCCTTCATCAAAGTTGTATTCCTAAATGTATAGATGAAGCTTCTTTTTTGAATCAGATTATTTCGATACCAGAAGAGCATGATATTCCCGTTTGAATGTAAATTTTTGCTTCTTTTTTAACAAACCAATATGCGGGGAGATTGTGCGTTTCAAAACAGATTTTCTCTCTTGTTGGGTTCTTCATCAAAGTTGTAGTCCTAAATGTATAGATGACGTTGGATTTTTTTAATAGCATGATTTCGATACGACAAGAACATTATATTCCCGTTTGAATGTATAGTTTCGCTTGTTTTTCACGAACCCGGATGCGGCGGATTCTGCGCTTCAAAAAATAGTTTTCTCTCGTGTTCGATCCTTCATCAAAGTTGTATTCCTAAAGGTATCGATGAAGCTTCATTTTTTAATCGAATGAGTTTGATACGAGAAATGCATGATATTCCCGTTTGAATGTATATTTTCGCTTGTTTTTTTAACGAACCCGAGATACGGCGGATTTTGCGCTTCAAAAACAGTTTTCTCTCTAGTTCGATCCTTCATCAAAGTTATATTCCTAAATGTATAGATGAAGCTTCTTTTTTGAATCAGATTATTTCGATACCAGAAGAGCATGATATTCCCGTTTGAATGTATATTTTTGCTTGTTTTTTAACAAACCAATATGCGGGAGATTGTGCGTTTCAAAACAGTTTTCTCTCGTGTTCGATCCTTCATCAAAGTTGTAGTCCTAAATGTATAGATCACACTGGATTTTTTGAATCGGATAATTTGGATACGAGAAGAACATTATATTCCCGTTTGAATGTATAGTTTCGCTTGTTTTTTTAAGAACCCGGATGCGGCGGATTCTGCGCTTCAAAAATCGGTTTTTCTCTCGTGTTCGATCCTTCATCAAAGTTGTATTCCTAAATGTATAGATGAAGCTTCTTTTTTTAAATAGCATGATTTCGATGCGAGAATAGCATGATATTCCCTTTTTAATGTATAGTTCCGCTTGTTTTTAACGAACGAAGATGCGGCGGTCTGCGTTCAAAAGCAGTTTTCTCTCCCGTTGGGTCCTGCATCAAATTTGTTGTCCTAAATATATATATGATGCTGCATTTTTTTAATCGCATGATTTCGATACGAGAAGAGCAATATATTCCCATTTGAATGTGTAGTTTCGCTTGGTTTTTAACGAACCCGGATGCGACGGATTACGCGCTTCAAAAACAGTTTTTCTCTCGTGTTCGATCTTTCATCAAAGTTATATTCCTAAATGTATAGATGAAGTTTCATTTTGGAATCAAATGATTTTGATACGAGAAAGCATGATATTCCCGTTTGAATTTATATTTTCGCTTGTTTTTTAACGAACCAATATACGGCACATTGTGCGTTTCAAAACACTTTTCTCTCGTGTTCGATCTTTTATCAAAGTTATAGTTCTAAATGTATAGATGACGCTGGATTTTTGAATAGCATGATTTCAATGTGAGAAGAACATTTTATTCCGTTTGAATGTATAGTTTCGCTTGTTTTTAACGAACCAAGATACGGCAGATTCTGCGTTCAAAATAGTTTTCTCTCCTGTTGGGTCCTTCATCAAAGTTGTAGTACTAAATGTATAGATGACGTTGGATTTTTGAATAGCATGATTTCGATACTAGAAGAACATTATATTCCCGTTTGAATGTATAGTTTCGCTTGTTTTTAACGAACCAAGATGCGGCATATTCTGCGTTCAAAATAGTTTTCTCTTCTGTTGGGTGCTTCATCAAAGTTGTAGTACTAAATATATAGATGACGTTGGATTTTTGAATAGCAAGATTTCGATACGAGAAGAACATTATATTCCCGTTTGAATGTATAGTTTCGCTTGTTTTTCACGAACCCACATGCGGCGAATTCTGCGCTTCAAAAACAGTGTTCTCTCGTGTTCGATCCTTCATCAAAGTTGTAGTCCTAAATTTATAGATGAAGGTTCATTTTTTAATCAAATGATTTTGATATGAGAAAAGCATGATATTCCCGTTTGAATGAATATTTTCGCTTGTTTTTTAACGAACCAATATACGGCAGATTGTGCGTTTCAAAACAAATTTCTCTCGTGTTCGATCTTTCATCAAAGTTGTAGTTCTAAATGTATAGATGACGCTGGATTTTTGAATAGCATGATTTCGATGCGAGAAGAACATTTTATTCCCGTTTGAATGTATATTTTCGCTTCTTTTTAACGAACCCAGATGTGGCGGATTCTGCGCTTCAAAAACAGTTTTCTCTCGTGTTCGATCCTTCATCAAAGTTGTATTCCTAAAGGTATCGATGAAGCTTCATTTTTTAATCGAATGATTTTGATACAAGAAATGCATGATATTCCCGTTTGAATGTATATTTTCGCTTGTTTTTTAACGAACCCAGATGCGGCGGATTCGGTGCTTCAAAAACAGTTTTCTCTCTAGTTCGATCCTTCATCAAAGTTATATTCCTAAATGTATAGATGAAGCTTCTTTTTTGAATCATATTATTTCGATACCAGAAGAGCATGATATTCCCGTTTGAATGTATATTTTTGCTTCTTTTTTAACAAACCAATATGCGGGAGATTGTGCGTTTCAAAACAGTTTTTCTCTTGTGTTCGATCCTTCATCAAAGTTGTAGTCCTAAATGTATAGATGACGCTGGATTTTTTTAATCGGATCATTTCGATACGAGAAGAACATTATATTCCCGTTTGAATGTATAGTTTCGCTTGTTTTTCACGAACCCAGATGCGGCGGATTCTACGCTTCAAAAATTGTTTTCTCTCATGTTCGATCTTTCATCAAAGTTGTATTCCTAAAGGTATCGATGAAGCTTCATTTTTTAATCGAATGATTTTGATATGAGAAATGCATGATATTCCCGTTTGAATGTATATTTTCGCTTGTTTTTTAACGAACCCAGATGCGGCGGATTCTGCGCTTCAAAAACAGTTTTCTCTCGTGTTCGATCCTTCATCAAAGTTATATTCCTAAATGTATAATTGACGCTGGATTTTTGAATCGCATGATTTTGATGCGAGAAGAACATTTTATTCCCGTTTGAATGTATAGTTACGCTTCTTTTTCACGAACCCAGATGGGGCGTATTCTGCGCTGCAAAAACAGTTTTCTCTCGTGTTCGATCCTTCATCAAAGTTGTATTCCTAAATGTATAGATGAAGGTCCATTTTTTATTCGAATGATTTTGATACGAGAAAAGCATGATATTCCCGTTTGAATGTATAGTTTCGCTTGTTTTTTTAACGAACCCGGATGCGGCGGATTACGCGCTTCAAAAACAGATTTTCTCTCGTGTTCGATCCTTCATCAAAGTTATATTCCTAAATGTATAGATGAAGCTTCTTTTTTGAATCAGATTATTTCGATACCAGAAGAGCATGATATTCCCGTTTGAATGTAAATTTTTGCTTCTTTTTTAACAAACCAATATGCGGGAGATTGTGCGTTTCAAAACAATTTTCTCTCTTGTTGGGTTCTTCATCAAAGTTGTAGTCCTAAATGTATAGATGACGTTGGATTTTTTAATAGCATGATTTCGATACGACAAGAACATTATATTCCCGTTTGAATGTATAGTTTCGCTTGTTTTTCACGAACCCAGATGCGGCGGATTCTGCGCTTCAAAAATAGTTTTCTCTCGTGTTCGATCCTTCATCAAAGTTGTATTCCTAAAGGTATCGATGAAGCTTCATTTTTTAATCGAATGATTTTGATACGAGAAATGCATGATATTCCCGTTTGAATGTATATTTTTCGCTTGTTTTTTAACGAACCCGGATGCGGCGGATTTTGCGCTTCAAAAAGCAGTTTTTCTCTCTAGTTCGATCCTTCATCAAAGTTATATTCCTAAATGTATAGATGAAGCTTCTTTTTTGAATCAGATTATTTCGATACCGGGAAGAGCATGATATTCCCGTTTGAATGTATATTTTTGCTTCTTTTTTAACAAACCAATATGCGGGAGATTGTGCGTTTCAAAACAGTTTTCTCTCGTGTTCGATCCTTCATCAAAGTTGTAGTCCTAAATGTATAGATCACACTAGATTTTTGAATCGGATAATTTGGATACGAGAAGAACATTATATTCTCGTTTGAATGTATAGTTTCGCTTGTTTTTCAAGAACCCAGATGCGGCGGATTCTGCGCTTCAAAATCAGTTTTCTCTCGTGTTCGATCCTTCACCAAAGTTGTATTCCTAAAGGTATCGATGAAGCTTCATTTTTTAATCGAATGATTTTGATACGAGAAATGCATGATATTCCCGTTTGAATGTATATTTTTCGCTTGTTTTTTAACGAACCCGGATGCGGCGGATTCGCGCTTCAAAAAGCAGTTTTCTCTCTAGTTCGATCCTTCATCAAAGTTATATTCCTAAATGTATAGATGAAGCTTCTTTTTTGAATCAGATTATTTCGATACCAGAAGAGCATGATATTCCCGTTTGAATGTATATTTTTGCTTCTTTTTTAACAAACCAATATGCGGGAGATTGTGCGTTTCAAAACAGTTCTCTCTCGTGTTCGATCCTTCATCAAAGTTGTAGTCCTAAATGTATAGATGATGCTGGATTTTTTAGTCGGATCATTTCGATACGAGAAGAACATTATATTCCCGTTTGAATGTATAGTTTCGCTTGTTTTTCACGAACCCAGATGCGGCGGATTCTACGCTTCAAAAATAGTTTTCTCTCATGTTCGATCTTTCATCAAAGTTGTATTCCTAAAGGTATCGATGAAGCTTCATTTTTTAATCGAATGATTTTGATACGAGAAATGCATGATATTCCTGTTTGAATGTATATTTTCGCTTGTTTTTTAACGAACCCGGATGCGGAGGATTACGCGCTTCAAAAACAGTTTTTCTCTCGTGTTCGATCCTTCATCAAAGTTATATTCCTAAATGTATAATTGACGCTGGATTTTTTGAATCGCATGATTTTGATGCGAGAAGAACATTTTATTCCCGTTTGAATGTATAGTTTCGCTTCTTTTTCACGAACCCGGATGGGGCGTATTCGCGCTACAAAAACAGTTTTCTCTCGTGTTCGATCCTTCATCAAAGTTGTATTCCTAAATGTATAGATGAAGGTTCATTTTTTTAATCGAGTGATTTTTGATACGAGAAAAGCATGATATTCCCGTTTGAATGTATAGTTTCGCTTGTTTTTTTAACGAACCCGGATGCGGCGGATTCTGCGCTTCAAAAACAGTTTTTCTCTCGTGTTCGATCCTTCATCAAAGTTATATTCCTAAATGTATAGATGAAGCTTCTTTTTTGAATCAGATTATTTCGATACCAGAAGAGCATGATATTCCCGTTTGAATGTATATTTTTGCTTCTTTTTTAACAAACCAATATGCGGGAGATTGTGCGTTTCAAAACAGTTTTCTCTCGTGTTCGATCCTTCATCAAAGTTGTAGTCCTAAATGTATAGATGACGCTGGATTTTTTAATCGGATCATTTCGATACGAGAAGAACATTATATTCCCGTTTGAATGTATAGTTTCGCTTGTTTTTCACGAACCCAGATGCGGCGGATTCTGCGCTTCAAAAATAGTTTTCTCTCGTGTTCGATCCTTCACCAAAGTTGTATTCCTAAAGGTATCGATGAAGCTTCATTTTTTAATCGAATGATTTTGATACGAGAAATGCATGATATTCCCGTTTGAATGTATATTTTCGCTTGTTTTTTAACGAACCCAGATGCGGCGGATTTTGCGCTTCAAAAACAGTTTTCTCTCTAGTTCGATCCTTCATCAAAGTTATATTCCTAAATGTATAGATGAAGCTTCTTTTTTGAATCAGATTATTTCGATACCAGAAGAGCATGATATTCCCGTTTGAATGTATATTTTTGCTTCTTTTTTAACAAACCAATATGCGGGAGATTGTGCGTTTCAAAACAGTTTTCTCTTGTGTTCGATCCTTCATCAAAGTTGTAGTCCTAAATGTATAGATGACGCTGGATTTTTTAGTCGGATCATTTCGATACGAGAAGAACATTATATTCCCGTTTGAATGTATAGTTTCGCTTGTTTTTCACGAACCCAGATGCGGCGGATTCTGCGCTTTAAAAATAGTTTTCTCTCGTGTTCGATCCTTCACCAAAGTTGTATTCCTAAAGGTATCGATGAAGCTTCATTTTTTAATCGAATGATTTTGATACGAGAAATGCATGATATTCCCGTTTGAATGTATATTTTCGCTTGTTTTTTAACGAACCCGGATGCGGCGGATTCTGCGGCTTCAAAAAACAGTTTTTCTCTCTAGTTCGATCCTTCATCAAAGTTATATTCCTAAATGTATAGATGAAGCTTCTTTTTGAATCAGATTATTTCGATACCCGGAAGAGCATGATATTCCCGTTTGAATGTATATTTTTGCTTCTTTTTTAACAAACCAATATGCGGGAGATTGTGCGTTTCAAAACAGTTTTCTCTCGTGTTCGATCCTTCATCAAAGTTGTAGTCCTAAATGTATAGATGACGCTGGATTTTTTAGTCGGATCATTTCGATACGAGAAGAACATTATATTCCCGTTTGAATGTATAGTTTCGCTTGTTTTTCACGAACCCAGATGCGGCGGATTCTACGCTTCAAAAATAGTTTTCTCTCATGTTCGATCTTTCATCAAAGTTGTATTCCTAAAGGTATCGATGAAGCTTCATTTTTTAATCGAATGATTTTGATACGAGAAATGCATGATATTCCCGTTTGAATGTATATTTTCGCTTGTTTTTTAACGAACCCAGATGCGGAGGATTCTGCGCTTCAAAAACAGTTTTCTCTCGTGTTCGATCCTTCATCAAAGTTATATTCCTAAATGTATAATTGACGCTGGATTTTTTGAATCGCATGATTTTCGATGCGAGAAGAACATTTTATTCCCGTTTGAATGTATAGTTTCGCTTCTTTTTTCACGAACCTAGATGGGGCGTATTCTGCGCTACAAAAACAGTTTTCTCTCGTGTTCGATCCTTCATCAAAGTTGTATTCCTAAATGTATAGATGAAGGTTCATTTTTTTAATCGAATGATTTTGATACGAGAAAAGCATGATATTCCCGTTTGAATGTATAGTTTTGCTTGTTTTTTTAACGAACCCGAGATGCGGCGGATTCTGCGCTTCAAAAACAGTTTTCTCTCGTGTTCGATCCTTCATCAAAGTTATATTCCTAAATGTATAGATGAAGCTTCTTTTTTGAATCAGATTATTTCGATACCAGAAGAGCATGATATTCCCGTTTGAATGTATATTTTTGCTTCTTTTTTAACAAACCAATATGCGGGAGATTGTGCGTTTCAAAACAGTTTTCTCTCTTGTTGGGTTCTTCATCAAAGTTGTAGTCCTAAATGTATAGATGACGTTGGATTTTTTAATAGCATGATTTCGATATGACAAGAACATTATATTCCCGTCGGAATGTATAGTTTCGCTTGTTTTTCACGAACCCAGATACGGCGGATTCTGCGCTTCAAAAATAGTTTTCTCTCGTGTTCGATCCTTCACCAAAGTTGTATTCCTAAAGGTATCGATGA
Organism: Salix udensis; assembly: GCA_029204005.1. Classification (NCBI taxonomy): domain Eukaryota; kingdom Viridiplantae; phylum Streptophyta; class Magnoliopsida; order Malpighiales; family Salicaceae; genus Salix; species Salix udensis. The sequence goes on from CM055029.1 coordinate 9,459,785, forward strand.
AGCTTCATTTTTTAATCGAATGATTTTGATACGAGAAATGCATGATATTCCCGTTTGAATGTATATTTTCGCTTGTTTTTTAACGAACCCAGATGCGGCGGATTCTGCGCTTCAAAAACAGTTTTCTCTCTAGTTCAATCCTTCATCAAAGTTATATTCCTAAATGTATAGATGAAGCTTCTTTTTTGAATCAGATTATTTCGATACCAGAAGAGCATGATATTCCCGTTTGAATGTATATTTTTGCTTCTTTTTTAACAAACCAATATGCGGGAGATTGTGCGTTTCAAAACAGTTTTCTCTCTTGTTGGGTTCTTCATCAAAGTTGTAGTCCTAAATGTATAGATGACGTTGGATTTTTTAATAGCATGATTTCGATATGACAAGAACATTATATTCCCGTTTGAATGTATAGTTTCGCTTGTTTTTCACGAACCCAGATGCGGCGGATTCTGCGCTTCAAATATAGTTTTCTCTCGTGTTCGATCCTTCATCAAAGTTGTATTCCTAAAGGTATCGATGAAGCTTCATTTTTTAATCGAATGATTTTGATACGAGAAATGCATGATATTCCCGTTTGAATGTATATTTTCGCTTGTTTTTTAACGAACCCGGATGCGGAGGATTACGCGCTTCAAAAACAGTTTTCTCTCGTGTTCGATCCTTCATCAAAGTTATATTCCTAAATGTATAATTGACGCTGGATTTTTTGAATCGCATGATTTCGATGCGAGAAGAACATTTTATTCCCGTTTGAATGTATAGTTTCGCTTCTTTTTCACGAACCTAGATGGGGCGTATTCGCGCTACAAAAACAGTTTTCTCTCGTGTTCGATCCTTCATCAAAGTTGTATTCCTAAATGTATAGATGAAGGTTCATTTTTTAATCGAATGATTTTGATACGAGAAAAGCATGATATTCCCGTTTGAATGTATAGTTTCGCTTGTTTTTTAACGAACCCAGATGCGGCGGATTCTGCGCTTCAAAAACAGTTTTCTCTCGTGTTCGATCCTTCATCAAAGTTATATTCCTAAATGTATAGATGAAGCTTCTTTTTTTGAATCAGATTATTTCGATACCAGAAGAGCATGATATTCCCGTTTGAATGTATATTTTTGCTTCTTTTTTAACAAACCAATATGCGGGAGATTGTGCGTTTCAAAACAGTTTTCTCTCTTGTTGGGTTCTTCATCAAAGTTGTAGTCCTAAATGTATAGATGACGTTGGATTTTTTAATAGCATGATTTCGATATGACAAGAACATTATATTCCCGTTTGAATGTATAGTTTCGCTTGTTTTTTCACGAACCCGGATGCGGCGGATTCTGCGCTTCAAATATAGTTTTCTCTCGTGTTCGATCCTTCATCAAAGTTGTATTCCTAAAGGTATCGATGAAGCTTCATTTTTTTAATCGAATGATTTTGATACGAGAAATGCATGATATTCCCGTTTGAATGTATATTTTCGCTTGTTTTTTTAACGAACCCGGATGCGGCGGATTCTGCGCTTCAAAAACAGTTTTCTCTCGTGTTCGATCCTTCATCAAAGTTATATTCCTAAATGTATAGATGAAGCTTCTTTTTTGAATCAGATTATTTCGATACCGGAAGAGCATGATATTCCCGTTTGAATGTATATTTTTGCTTCTTTTTTAACAAACCAATATGCGGGAGATTGTGCGTTTCAAAACAGCTTTTTCTCTCGTGTTCGATCCTTCATCAAAGTTGTAGTCCTAAATGTATAGATGACGCTGGATTTTTTAGTCGGATCATTTCGATACGAGAAGAACATTATATTCCCGTTTGAATGAATAGTTTCGCTTGTTTTTCACGAACCCGGATGCGGCGGATTCTACGCTTCAAAAATAGTTTTTCTCTCATGTTCGATCTTTCATCAAAGTTGTATTCCTAAAGGTATCGATGAAGCTTCATTTTTTAATCGAATGATTTTGATACGAGAAATGCATGATATTCCCGTTTGAATGTATATTTTCGCTTGTTTTTTTAACGAACCCGAGATGCGGAGGATTCTGCGCTTCAAAAACAGTTTTCTCTCGTGTTCGATCCTTCATCAAAGTTATATTCCTAAATGTATAATTGACGCTGGATTTTTGAATCGCATGATTTCGATGCGAGAAGAACATTTTATTCCCGTTTGAATGTATAGTTTCGCTTCTTTTTCACGAACCTAGATGGGGCGTATTCTGCGCTACAAAAACAGTTTTCTCTCGTGTTCGATCCTTCATCAAAGTTGTATTCCTAAATGTATAGATGAAGGTTCATTTTTTAATCGAATGATTTTGATACGAGAAAAGCATGATATTCCCGTTTGAATGTATAGTTTCGCTTGTTTTTTTAACGAACCCGAGATGCGGCGGATTCTGCGCTTCAAAAACAGTTTTCTCTCGTGTTCGATCCTTCATCAAAGTTATATTCCTAAATGTATAGATGAAGCTTCTTTTTTGAATCAGATTATTTCGATACCAGAAGAGCATGATATTCCCGTTTGAATGTAAATTTTTGCTTCTTTTTTAACAAACCAATATGCGGGAGATTGTGCGTTTCAAAACAGTTTTCTCTCTTGTTGGGTTCTTCATCAAAGTTGTAGTCCTAAATGTATAGATGACGTTGGATTTTTTAATAGCATGATTTCGATATGACAAGAACATTATATTCCCGTTTGAATGTATAGTTTCGCTTGTTTTTTAACGAACCCAGATGCGGCGGATTCTGCGCTTCAAAAATAGTTTTCTCTCGTGTTCGATCCTTCATCAAAGTTGTATTCCTAAAGGTATCGATGAAGCTTCATTTTTTAATCGAATGATTTTGATACGAGAAATGCATGATATTCCCGTTTGAATGTATATTTTCGCTTGTTTTTTTAACGAACCCGGATGCGGCGGATTCTGCGCTTCAAAAACAGTTTTTCTCTCTAGTTCGATCCTTCATCAAAGTTATATTCCTAAATGTATAGATGAAGCTTCTTTTTTGAATCAAATTATTTCGATACCAGAAGAGCATGATATTCCCGTTTGAATGTATATTTTTGCTTCTTTTTTAACAAACCAATATGCGGGAGATTGTGCGTTTCAAAACAGTTTTTCTCTCTTGTTGGGTTCTTCATCAAAGTTGTAGTCCTAAATGTATAGATGACGTTGGATTTTTTAAGTAGCATGATTTCGATACGACAAGAACATTATATTCCCGTTTGAATGTATAGTTTCGCTTGTTTTTCACGAACCCAGATGCGGCGGATTCTGCGCTTCAAAAATAGTTTTCTCTCGTGTTCGATCCTTCATCAAAGTTGTATTCCTAAAGGTATCGATGAAGCTTCATTTTTTAATCGAATGATTTTGATACGAGAAATGCATGATATTCCCGTTTGAATGTATATTTTCGCTTGTTTTTTAACGAACCCAGATGCGGAGGATTCTGCGCTTCAAAAACAGTTTTCTCTCGTGTTCGATCCTTCATCAAAGTTATATTCCTAAATGTATAATTGACGCTGGATTTTTGAATCGCATGATTTCGATGCGAGAAGAACATTTTATTCCCGTTTGAATGTATAGTTTCGCTTCTTTTTCACGAACCTAGATGGGGCGTATTCTGCGCTACAAAAACAGTTTTCTCTCGTGTTCGATCCTTCATCAAAGTTGTATTCCTAAATGTATAGATGAAGGTTCATTTTTTAATCGAATGATTTTGATACGAGAAAAGCATGATATTCCCGTTTGAATGTATAGTTTCGCTTGTTTTTTAACGAACCCAGATGCGGCGGATTCTGCGCTTCAAAAACAGTTTTCTCTCGTGTTCGATCCTTCATCAAAGTTATATTCCTAAATGTATAGATGAAGCTTCTTTTTTGAATCAGATTATTTCGATACCAGAAGAGCATGATATTCCCGTTTGAATGTATATTTTTGCTTCTTTTTTAACAAACCAATATGCGGGAGATTGTGCGTTTCAAAAACAGTTTTCTCTCTTGTTGGGTTCTTCATCAAAGTTGTAGTCCTAAATGTATAGATGACGTTGGATTTTTTAATAGCATGATTTCGATATGACAAGAACATTATATTCCCGTTTGAATGTATAGTTTCGCTTGTTTTTCACGAACCCGGATGCGGCGGATTCTCGCGCTTCAAATATAGTTTTCTCTCGTGTTCGATCCTTCATCAAAGTTGTATTCCTAAAGGTATCGATGAAGCTTCATTTTTTAATCGAATGATTTTGATACGAGAAATGCATGATATTCCCGTTTGAATGTATATTTTCGCTTGTTTTTTAACGAACCCAGATGCGGCGGATTCTGCGCTTCAAAAACAGTTTTCTCTCGTGTTCGATCCTTCATCAAAGTTATATTCCTAAATGTATAGATGAAGCTTCTTTTTTGAATCAGATTATTTCGATACCAGAAGAGCATGATATTCCCGTTTGAATGTATATTTTTGCTTCTTTTTTAACAAACCAATATGCGGGAGATTGTGCGTTTCAAAACAGTTTTCTCTCGTGTTCGATCCTTCATCAAAGTTGTAGTCCTAAATGTATAGATGACGCTGGATTTTTTAGTCGGATCATTTCGATACGAGAAGAACATTATATTCCCGTTTGAATGAATAGTTTCGCTTGTTTTTCACGAACCCAGATGCGGCGGATTCTACGCTTCAAAAATAGTTTTCTCTCATGTTCGATCTTTCATCAAAGTTGTATTCCTAAAGGTATCGATGAAGCTTCATTTTTTACTCGAATGATTTTGATACGAAAAATGCATGATATTCCCGTTTGAATGTATATTTTCGCTTGTTTTTTAACGAACCCAGATGCGGCGGATTCTGCGCTTCAAAAACAGTTTTCTCTCGTGTTCGATCCTTCATCAAAGTTATATTCCTAAATGTATAATTGACGCTGGATTTTTGAATCGCATGATTTTGATGCGAGAAGAACATTTTATTCCCGTTTGAATGTATAGTTTCGCTTCTTTTTCACGAACCTAGATGGGGCGTATTCTGCGCTACAAAAACAGTTTTCTCTCGTGTTCGATCCTTCATCAAAGTTGTATTCCTAAATGTATAGATGAAGGTTCATTTTTTAATCGAATGATTTTGATACGAGAAAAGCATGATATTCCCGTTTGAATGTATAGTTTCGCTTGTTTTTTAACGAACCCAGATGCGGCGGATTCTGCGCTTCAAAAACAGTTTTCTCTCGTGTTCGATCCTTCATCAAACTTATATTCCTAAATGTATAGATGAAGCTTCTTTTTTGAATCAGATTATTTCGATACCAGAAGAGCATGATATTCCCGTTTGAATGTAAATTTTTGCTTCTTTTTTAACAAACCAATATGCGGGAGATTGTGCGTTTCAAAACAGTTTTCTCTCTTGTTGGGTTCTTCATCAAAGTTGTAGTCCTAAATGTATAGATGACGTTGGATTTTTTAATAGCATGATTTCGATATGACAAGAACATTATATTCCCGTTTGAATGTATAGTTTCGCTTGTTTTTCACGAACCCGGATGCGGCGGATTCTCGCGCTTCAAAAATAGTTTTCTCTCGTGTTCGATCCTTCATCAAAGTTGTATTCCTAAAGGTATCGATGAAGCTTCATTTTTTAATCGAATGATTTTGATACGAGAAATGCATGATATTCCCGTTTGAATGTATATTTTCGCTTGTTTTTTAACGAACCCAGATGCGGCGGATTCTGCGCTTCAAAAACAGTTTTCTCTCTAGTTCGATCCTTCATCAAAGTTATATTCCTAAATGTATAGATGAAGCTTCTTTTTTGAATCAAATTATTTCGATACCAGAAGAGCATGATATTCCCGTTTGAATGTATATTTTTGCTTCTTTTTTAACAAACCAATATGCGGGAGATTGTGCGTTTCAAAACAGTTTTCTCTCTTGTTGGGTTCTTCATCAAAGTTGTAGTCCTAAATGTATAGATGACGTTGGATTTTTTAGTAGCATGATTTCGATACGACAAGAACATTATATTCCCGTTTGAATGTATAGTTTCGCTTGTTTTTCACGAACCCAGATGCGGCGGATTCTGCGCTTCAAAAATAGTTTTCTCTCGTGTTCGATCCTTCATCAAAGTTGTATTCCTAAAGGTATCGATGAAGCTTCATTTTTTAATCGAATGATTTTGATACGAGAAATGCATGATATTCCCGTTTGAATGTATATTTTCGCTTGTTTTTTTAACGAACCCGGATGCGGAGGATTCTGCGCTTCAAAAAACAGTTTTCTCTCGTGTTCGATCCTTCATCAAAGTTATATTCCTAAATGTATAATTGACGCTGGATTTTTGAATCGCATGATTTTGATGCGAGAAGAACATTTTATTCGCGTTTGAATGTATAGTTTCGCTTCTTTTTCACGAACCCAGATGGGGCGTATTCTGCGCTACAAAAACAGTTTTCTCTCGTGTTCGATCCTTCATCAAAGTTGTATTCCTAAATGTATAGATGAAGGTTCATTTTTTTAATCGAATGATTTTGATACGAGAAAAGCATGATATTCCCGTTTGAATGTATAGTTTCGCTTGTTTTTTTAACGAACCCGGATGCGGCGGATTCTGCGCTTCAAAAACAGCTTTTCTCGTGTTCGATCCTTCATCAAAGTTATATTCCTAAATGTATAGATGAAGCTTCTTTTTTGAATCAGATTATTTCGATACCGGAAGAGCATGATATTCCCGTTTGAATGTATATTTTTTGCTTCTTTTTTAACAAACCAATATGCGGGAGATTGTGCGTTTCAAAACAGTTTTCTCTCTTGTTGGGTTCTTCATCAAAGTTGTAGTCCTAAATGTATAGATGACGTTGGATTTTTTAATAGCATGATTTCGATATGACAAGAACATTATATTCCCGTTTGAATGTATAGTTTCGCTTGTTTTTCACGAACCCAGATGCGGCGGATTCTGCGCTTCAAATATAGTTTTCTCTCGTGTTCGATCCTTCATCAAAGTTGTATTCCTAAAGGTATCGATGAAGCTTCATTTTTTAATCGAATGATTTTGATACGAGAAATGCATGATATTCCCGTTTGAATGTATATTTTCGCTTGTTTTTTAACGAACCCAGATGCGGCGGATTCTGCGCTTCAAAAACAGTTTTCTCTCGTGTTCGATCCTTCATCAAAGTTATATTCCTAAATGTATAGATGAAGCTTCTTTTTTGAATCAGATTATTTCGATACCAGAAGAGCATGATATTCCCGTTTGAATGTATATTTTTGCTTCTTTTTTAACAAACCAATATGCGGGAGATTGTGCGTTTCAAAACAGCTTTTTCTCTCATGTTCGATCCTTCATCAAAGTTGTAGTCCTAAATGTATAGATGACGCTGGATTTTTTTAGTCGGATCATTTCGATACGAGAAGAACATTATATTCCCGTTTGAATGAATAGTTTCGCTTGTTTTTCACGAACCCAGATGCGGCGGATTCTACGCTTCAAAAATAGTTTTCTCTCATGTTCGATCTTTCATCAAAGTTGTATTCCTAAAGGTATCGATGAAGCTTCATTTTTTACTCGAATGATTTTGATACGAAAAATGCATGATATTCCCGTTTGAATGTATATTTTCGCTTGTTTTTTAACGAACCCAGATGCGGCGGATTCTGCGCTTCAAAAACAGTTTTCTCTCGTGTTCGATCCTTCATCAAAGTTATATTCCTAAATGTATAATTGACGCTGGATTTTTGAATCGCATGATTTTGATGCGAGAAGAACATTTTATTCCCGTTTGAATGTATAGTTTCGCTTCTTTTTCACGAACCTAGATGGGGCGTATTCTGCGCTACAAAAACAGTTTTCTCTCGTGTTCGATCCTTCATCAAAGTTGTATTCCTAAATGTATAGATGAAGGTTCATTTTTTAATCGAATGATTTTGATACGAGAAAAGCATGATATTCCCGTTTGAATGTATAGTTTCGCTTGTTTTTTAACGAACCCAGATGCGGCGGATTCTGCGCTTCAAAAACAGTTTTCTCTCGTGTTCGATCCTTCATCAAACTTATATTCCTAAATGTATAGATGAAGCTTCTTTTTTGAATCAGATTATTTCGATACCAGAAGAGCATGATATTCCCGTTTGAATGTAAATTTTTGCTTCTTTTTTAACAAACCAATATGCGGGAGATTGTGCGTTTCAAAACAGTTTTCTCTCTTGTTGGGTTCTTCATCAAAGTTGTAGTCCTAAATGTATAGATGACGTTGGATTTTTTAATAGCATGATTTCGATATGACAAGAACATTATATTCCCGTTTGAATGTATAGTTTCGCTTGTTTTTCACGAACCCAGATGCGGCGGATTCTGCGCTTCAAAAATAGTTTTCTCTCGTGTTCGATCCTTCATCAAAGTTGTATTCCTAAAGGTATCGATGAAGCTTCATTTTTTTAATCGAATGATTTTGATACGAGAAATGCATGATATTCCCGTTTGAATGTATATTTTCGCTTGTTTTTTAACGAACCCAGATGCGGCGGATTCTGCGCTTCAAAAACAGTTTTCTCTCTAGTTCGATCCTTCATCAAAGTTATATTCCTAAATGTATAGATGAAGCTTCTTTTTTGAATCAAATTATTTCGATACCAGAAGAGCATGATATTCCCGTTTGAATGTATATTTTTGCTTCTTTTTTAACAAACCAATATGCGGGAGATTGTGCGTTTCAAAACAGTTTTTCTCTCTTGTTGGGTTCTTCATCAAAGTTGTAGTCCTAAATGTATAGATGACGTTGGATTTTTTAGTAGCATGATTTCGATACGACAAAGAACATTATATTCCCGTTTGAATGTATAGTTTCGCTTGTTTTTCACGAACCCAGATGCGGCGGATTCTGCGCTTCAAAAATAGTTTTCTCTCGTGTTCGATCCTTCATCAAAGTTGTATTCCTAAAGGTATCGATGAAGCTTCATTTTTTAATCGAATGATTTTGATACGAGAAATGCATGATATTCCCGTTTGAATGTATATTTTCGCTTGTTTTTTAACGAACCCAGATGCGGCGGATTCTGCGCTTCAAAAACAGTTTTCTCTCTAGTTCGATCCTTCATCAAAGTTATATTCCTAAATGTATAGATGAAGCTTCTTTTTTGAATCAAATTATTTCGATACCAGAAGAGCATGATATTCCCGTTTGAATGTATATTTTTGCTTCTTTTTTAACAAACCAATATGCGGGGAGATTGTGCGTTTCAAAACAGTTTTCTCTCTTGTTGGGTTCTTCATCAAAGTTGTAGTCCTAAATGTATAGATGACGTTGGATTTTTTAGTAGCATGATTTCGATACGACAAGAACATTATATTCCCGTTTGAATGTATAGTTTCGCTTGTTTTTCACGAACCCAGATGCGGCGGATTCTGCGCTTCAAAAATAGTTTTCTCTCGTGTTCGATCCTTCATCAAAGTTGTATTCCTAAAGGTATCGATGAAGCTTCATTTTTTAATCGAATGATTTTGATACGAGAAATGCATGATATTCCCGTTTGAATGTATATTTTCGCTTGTTTTTTAACGAACCCAGATGCGGAGGATTCTGCGCTTCAAAAACAGTTTTCTCTCGTGTTCGATCCTTCATCAAAGTTATATTCCTAAATGTATAATTGACGCTGGATTTTTGAATCGCATGATTTCGATGCGAGAAGAACATTTTATTCCCGTTTGAATGTATAGTTTCGCTTCTTTTTCACGAACCCAGATGGGGCGTATTCTGCGCTACAAAAACAGTTTTCTCTCGTGTTCGATCCTTCATCAAAGTTGTATTCCTAAATGTATAGATGAAGGTTCATTTTTTAATCGAATGATTTTGATACGAGAAAAGCATGATATTCCCGTTTGAATGTATAGTTTCGCTTGTTTTTTAACGAACCCAGATGCGGCGGATTCTGCGCTTCAAAAACAGTTTTCTCTCGTGTTCGATCATTCATCAAAGTTATATTCCTAAATGTATAGATGACGCTGGATTTTTGAATAGCATGATTTCGATACTAGAAGAACATGATATTCCCGTTTGAATGTATAGTTTCGCTTGTTTTTAACGAACCAAGATGCGGCAGATTCTGCGTTCAAAATAGTTTTCTCTTCTGTTGGGTGCTTCATCAAAGTTGTAGTTCTAAATATATAGATGACGTTGGATTTTTGAATAGCAAGATTTCGATACGAGAAGAACATTATATTCCCGTTTGAATGTATAGTTTCGCTTGTTTTTAACGAACCAAGATGCGGCAGATTCTGCGTTCAAAATAGTTTTCTCTTCTGTTGGGTGCTTCATCAAAGTTGTAGTACGAAATATATAGATGACGTTGGATTTTTTAATAGCATGATTTCGATACGACAAGAACATTATATTCCCGTTTGAATGTATAGTTTCGCTTGTTTTTCACGAACCCAGATGCGGCGGATTCTGCGCTTCAAAAATAGTTTTCTCTCGTGTTCGATCCTTCATCAAAGTTGCATTCCTAAAGGTATCGATGAAGCTTCATTTTTTAATCGAATGATTTTGATCCGAGAAATGCATGATATTCCCGTTTGAATGTATATTTTCGCTTGTTTTTTAACGAACCCAGATGCGGCGGATTCTGTGCTTCAAAAACAGTTTTCTCTCTAGTTCGATCCTTCATCAAAGTTATATTCCTAAATGTATAGATGAAGCTTCTTTTTTGAATCAAATTATTTCGATACCAGAAGAGCATGATATTCCCGTTTGAATGTATATTTTTGCTTCTCTTTTAACAAACCAATATGCGGGAGATTGTGCGTTTCAAAACAGTTTTCTCTTGTGTTCGATCCTTCATCAAAGTTGTAGTCCTAAATGTATAGATGACGCTGGATTTTTTAATCGGATCATTTTGATACGAGAAGAACATTATATTCCCGTTTGAATGTATAGTTTCGCTTGTTTTTCACGAACCCAGATGCGGCGGATTCTGCGCTTCAAAAATAGTTTTCTCTCGTGTTCGATCTTTCATCAAAGTTGTATTCCTAAAGCTATCGATGAAGCTTCATTTTTTAATCGAATGATTTTGATACGAGAAATGCATGATATTCCCGTTTGAATGTATATTTTCGCTTGTTTTTTAACGAACTCAGATGCGGCGGATTCTGCGCTTCAAAAACAGTTTTCTCTCTAGTTCGATCCTTCATCAAAGTTATATTCCTAAATGTATAGATGAAGCTTCTTTTTTGAATCAGATTATTTCGATACCGGAAGAGCATGATATTCCCGTTTGAATGTATATTTTTTGCTTCTTTTTTAACAAACCAATATGCGGGAGATTGTGCGTTTCAAAAACAGCTTTTTCTCTTGTGTTCGATCCTTCATCAAAGTTGTAGTCCTAAATGTATAGATGACGCTGGATTTTTTAATCGGATCATTTTGATACGAGAAGAACATTATATTCCCGTTTGAATGTATAGTTTCGCTTGTTTTTCACGAACCCAGATGCGGCGGATTCTGCGCTTCAAAAATAGTTTTCTCTCGTGTTCGATCTTTCATCAAAGTTGTATTCCTAAAGGTATCGATGAAGCTTCATTTTTTAATCGAATGATTTTGATACGAGAAATGCATGATATTCCCGTTTGAATGTATATTTTCGCTTGTTTTTTAACGAACCCAGATGCGGCGGATTCTGCGCTTCAAAAACAGTTTTCTCTCTAGTTCGATCCTTCATCAAAGTTATATTCCTAAATGTATAGATGAAGCTTCTTTTTTGAATCAGATTATTTCGATACCAGAAGAGCATGATATTCCCGTTTGAATGTATATTTTTGCTTCTTTTTTAACAAACCAATATGCGGGAGATTGTGCGTTTCAAAACAGTTTTCTCTCTTGTTGGGTTCTTCATCAAAGTTGTAGTCCTAAATGTATAGATGACGTTGGATTTTTTAATAGCATGATTTCGATACGACAAGAACATTATATTCCCGTTTGAATGTATAGTTTCGCTTGTTTTTTCACGAACCCGGATGCGGCGGATTACTGCGCTTCAAAAATAGTTTTCTCTCGTGTTCGATCCTTCATGAAAGTTGTATTCCTAAAGGTATCGATGAAGCTTCATTTTTTAATCGAATGATTTTGATACGAGAAGAACATTATATTCCTGTTTGAATGTATAGTTTCGATTGTTTTTCACGAACCCAGATGCGGCGGATTCTGCGCTTCAAAAATAGTTTTCTCTCGTGTTCGATCTTTCATCAAAGTTGTATTCCTAAAGGTATCGATGAAGCTTCATTTTTTAATCGAATGATTTTGATACGAGAAAAGCATGATATTCCCGTTTGAATGTATATTTTCGCTTGTTTTTTAACGAACCAATATACGGCAGATTGTGCGTTTCAAAACAAATTTCTCTCGTGTTCGATCTTTCATCAAAGTTGTAGTTCTAAATGTATAGATGACGCTGGATTTTTGAATAGCATGATTTCGATGCGAGAAGAACATTTTATTCCCGTTTGAATGTATATTTTCGCTTCTTTTTAACGAACCCAGATGCGGCGGATTCTGCGCTTCAAAAACAGTTTTCTCTCGTGTTCGATCCTTCATCAAAGTTATATTCCTAAATGTATAGATGAAGCTTCTTTTTTGAATCAGATTATTTCGATACCAGAAGAGCATGATATTCCCGTTTGAATGTATATTTTTGCTTCTTTTTTAACAAACCAATATGCGGGAGATTGTGCGTTTCAAAACAGTTTTCTCTTGTGTTCGATCCTTCATCAAAGTTGTAGTCCTAAATGTATAGATGACGCTGGATTTTTTAATCGGATCATTTTGATACGAGAAGAACATTATATTCCCGTTTGAATGTATAGTTTCGCTTGTTTTTCACGAACCCTGATGCGGCGGATTCTGCGCTTCAAAAACAGTTTTCTCTCGTGTTCGATCCTTCATCAAAGTTATATTCCTAAATGTATAGATGACGCTGGATTTTTGAATAGCATGATTTCGATACTAGAAGAACATGATATTCCCGTTTGAATGTATAGTTTCGCTTGTTTTTTAACGAACCAAGATGCGGCGGATTCTGCGTTCAAAATAGTTTTCTCTCTCGTTGGGTGCTTCATCAAAGTTGTAGTACTAAATATATAGATGACGTTGGATTTTTTGAATAGCAAGATTTCGATACGAGAAGAACATTATATTCCCGTTTGAATGTATAGTTTCGCTTGTTTTTCACGAACACAGTATGCGGCGATTCTGCGCTTCAAAAACAGTGTTCTCTCGTGTTCGATCCTTCATCAAAGTTATAGTCCTAAATTTATAGATGAAGCTTCATTTTTTTAATCGAATGATTTTGATACGAGAAAAGCATGATATTCCCGTTTGAATGTATATTTTCGCTTGTTTTTTTAACGAACCAATATACGGCAGATTGTGCGTTTCAAAACAAATTTCTCTCGTGTTCGATCTTTCATCAAAGTTGTAGTTCTAAATGTATAGATGACGCTGGATTTTTTGAATAGCATGATTTCGATGCGAGAAGAACATTTTATTCCCGTTTGAATGTATATTTTTCGCTTCTTTTTAACGAACCCGGATGCGGCGGATTCTGCGCTTCAAAAACAGTTTTCTCTCGTGTTCGATCCTTCATCAAAGTTATATTCCTAAATGTATAGATGAAGCTTCTTTTTTGAATCAGATTATTTTGATACCAGAAGAGCATGATATTCCCGTTTGAATGTATATTTTTGCTTCTTTTTTAACAAACCAATATGCGGGAGATTGTGCGTTTCAAAACAGTTTTCTCTTGTGTTCGATCCTTCATCAAAGTTGTAGTCCTAAATGTATAGATGACGCTGGATTTTTTAATCGGATCATTTTGATACGAGAAGAACATTATATTCCCGTTTGAATGTATAGTTTCGCTTGTTTTTCACGAACCCAGATGCGGCGGATTCTGCGCTTCAAAAATAGTTTTCTCTCGTGTTCGATCTTTCATCAAAGTTGTATTCCTAAAGGTATCGATGAAGCTTCATTTTTTAATCGAATGATTTTGATACGAGAAATGCATGATATTCCCGTTTGAATGTATATTTTCGCTTGTTTTTTAACGAACCCAGATGCGGCGGATTCTGCGCTTCAAAAACAGTTTTCTCTCTAGTTCGATCCTTCATCAAAGTTATATTCCTAAATGTATAGATGAAGCTTCTTTTTTGAATCAGATTATTTCGATACCAGAAGAGCATGATATTCCCGTTTGAATGTATATTTTTGCTTCTTTTTTAACAAACCAATATGCGGGAGATTGTGCGTTTCAAAACAGTTTTCTCTTGTGTTCGATCCTTCATCAAAGTTGTAGTCCTAAATGTATAGATGACGCTGGATTTTTTAATCGGATCATTTTGATACGAGAAGAACATTATATTCCCGTTTGAATGTATAGTTTCGCTTGTTTTTCACGAACCCAGATGCGGCGGATTCTGCGCTTCAAAAACAGTTTTCTCTCGTGTTCGATCCTTCATCAAAGTTATATTCCTAAATGTATAGATGACGCTGGATTTTTGAATAGCATGATTTCGATACTAGAAGAACATGATATTCCCGTTTGAATGTATAGTTTCGCTTGTTTTTAACGAACCAAGATGCGGCAGATTCTGCGTTCAAAATAGTTTTCTCTTCTGTTGGGTGCTTCATCAAAGTTGTAGTACTAAATATATAGATGACGTTGGATTTTTGAATAGCAAGATTTCGATACGAGAAGAACATTATATTCCCGTTTGAATGTATAGTTTCGCTTGTTTTTCACGAACACAGATGCGGCGAATTCTGCGCTTCAAAAACAGTGTTCTCTCGTGTTCGATCCTTCATCAAAGTTATAGTCCTAAATTTATAGATGAAGCTTCATTTTTTAATCGAATGATTTTGATACGAGAAAAGCATGATATTCCCGTTTGAATGTATATTTTCGCTTGTTTTTTAACGAACCAATATACGGCAGATTGTGCGTTTCAAAACAAATTTCTCTCGTGTTCGATCTTTCATCAAAGTTGTAGTTCTAAATGTATAGATGACGCTGGATTTTTGAATAGCATGATTTCGATGCGAGAAGAACATTTTATTCCCGTTTGAATGTATATTTTCGCTTCTTTTTAACGAACCCAGATGCGGCGGATTCTGCGCTTCAAAAACAGTTTTCTCTCGTGTTCGATCCTTCATCAAAGTTATATTCCTAAATGTATAGATGAAGCTTCTTTTTTGAATCAGATTATTTTGATACCAGAAGAGCATGATATTCCCGTTTGAATGTATATTTTTGCTTCTTTTTTAACAAACCAATATGCGGGAGATTGTGCGTTTCAAAACAGTTTTCTCTTGTGTTCGATCCTTCATCAAAGTTGTAGTCCTAAATGTATAGATGACGCTGGATTTTTTAATCGGATCATTTTGATACGAGAAGAACATTATATTCCCGTTTGAATGTATAGTTTCGCTTGTTTTTCACGAACCCAGATGCGGCGGATTCTGCGCTTCAAAAATAGTTTTCTCTCGTGTTCGATCTTTCATCAAAGTTGTATTCCTAAAGGTATCGATGAAGCTTCATTTTTTAATCGAATGATTTTGATACGAGAAATGCATGATATTCCCGTTTGAATGTATATTTTTCGCTTGTTTTTTTAACGAACCCGGATGCGGCGGATTCTGCGCTTCAAAAACAGTTTTTCTCTCTAGTTCGATCCTTCATCAAAGTTATATTCCTAAATGTATAGATGAAGCTTCTTTTTTGAATCAGATTATTTCGATACCGTAAGAGCATGATATTCCCGTTTGAATGTATATTTTTGCTTCTTTTTTAACAAACCAATATGCGGGAGATTGTGCGTTTCAAAACAGTTTTCTCTCTTGTTGGGTTCTTCATCAAAGTTGTAGTCCTAAATGTATAGATGACGTTGGATTTTTTAATAGCATGATTTCGATACGACAAGAACATTATATTCCCGTTTGAATGTATAGTTTCGCTTGTTTTTCACGAACCCAGATGCGGCGGATTCTGCGCTTCAAAAATAGTTTTCTCTCGTGTTCGATCCTTCATCAAAGTTGTATTCCTAAAGGTATCGATGAAGCTTCATTTTTTAATCGAATGATTTTGATACGAGAAGAACATTATATTCCCGTTTGAATGTATAGTTTCGATTGTTTTTCACGAACCCAGATGCGGCGGATTCTGCGCTTCAAAAATAGTTTTCTCTCGTGTTCGATCTTTCATCAAAGTTGTATTCCTAAAGGTATCGATGAAGCTTCATTTTTTAATCGAATGATTTTGATACGAGAAAAGCATGATATTCCCGTTTGAATGTATATTTTTCGCTTGTTTTTTAACGAACCAATATACGCGAGATTGTGCGTTTCAAAACAAATTTCTCTCGTGTTCGATCTTTCATCAAAGTTGTAGTTCTAAATGTATAGATGACGCTGGATTTTTGAATAGCATGATTTCGATGCGAGAAGAACATTTTATTCCCGTTTGAATGTATATTTTCGCTTCTTTTTAACGAACCCAGATGCGGCGGATTCTGCGCTTCAAAAACAGTTTTCTCTCGTGTTCGATCCTTCATCAAAGTTATATTCCTAAATGTATAGATGAAGCTTCTTTTTTGAATCAGATTATTTCGATACCAGAAGAGCATGATATTCCCGTTTGAATGTATATTTTTGCTTCTTTTTTAACAAACCAATATGCGGGAGATTGTGCGTTTCAAAAACAGCTTTTCTCTCGTGTTCGATCCTTCATCAAAGTTGTAGTCCTAAATGTATAGATGACGCTGGATTTTTTTAATCGGATCATTTTGATACGAGAAGAACATTATATTCCCGTTTGAATGTATAGTTTCGCTTGTTTTTCACGAACCCAGATGCGGCGGATTCTGCGCTTCAAAAACAGTTTTCTCTCGTGTTCGATCCTTCATCAAAGTTATATTCCTAAATGTATAGATGACGCTGGATTTTTGAATAGCATGATTTCGATACTAGAAGAACATGATATTCCCGTTTGAATGCATAGTTTCGCTTGTTTTTAACGAACCAAGATGCGGCAGATTCTGCGTTCAAAATAGTTTTCTCTTCTGTTGGGTGCTTCATCAAAGTTGTAGTACTAAATATATAGATGACGTTGGATTTTTGAATAGCAAGATTTCGATACGAGAAGAACATTATATTCCCGTTTGAATGTATAGTTTCGCTTGTTATTCACGAACACAGATGCGGCGAATTCTGCGCTTCAAAAACAGTGTTCTCTCGTGTTCGATCCTTCATCAAAGTTATAGTCCTAAATTTATAGATGAAGCTTCATTTTTTAATCGAATGATTTTGATACGAGAAAAGCATGATATTCCCGTTTGAATGTATATTTTCGCTTGTTTTTTTAACGAACCAATATACGGGCAGATTGTGCGTTTCAAAACAAATTTCTCTCGTGTTCGATCTTTCATCAAAGTTGTAGTTTCTAAATGTATAGATGACGCTGGATTTTTTGAATAGCATGATTTTCGATGCGAGAAGAACATTTTATTCCCGTTTTGAATGTATATTTTCGCTTCTTTTTAACGAACCCAGATGCGGCGGATTCTGCGCTTCAAAAACAGTTTTTCTCTCGTGTTCGATCCTTCATCAAAGTTATATTCCTAAATGTATAGATGAAGCTTCTTTTTTGAATCAGATTATTTTGATACCGGAAGAGCATGATATTCCCGTTTGAATGTATATTTTTGCTTCTTTTTTAACAAACCAATATGCGGGAGATTGTGCGTTTCAAAAAGCAGTTTTCTCTCTTGTTGGGTTCTTCATCAAAGTTGTAGTCCTAAATGTATAGATGACGTTGGATTTTTTAATAGCATGATTTTCGATACGACAAGAACATTATATTCCCGTTTGAATGTATAGTTTCGCTTGTTTTTCACGAACCCAGATGCGGCGGATTCTCGCGCTTCAAAAAATAGTTTTTCTCTCGTGTTCGATCCTTCATCAAAGTTGTATTCCTAAAGGTATCGATGAAGCTTCATTTTTTTAATCGAATGATTTTGATACGAGAAATGCATGATATTCCCGTTTGAATGTATATTTTCGCTTGTTTTTTTAACGAACCCGGATGCGGCGGATTCTGTGCTTCAAAAACAGTTTTTCTCTCTAGTTCGATCCTTCATCAAAGTTATATTCCTAAATGTATAGATGAAGCTTCTTTTTGAATCAGATTATTTCGATACCAGTAAGAGCATGATATTCCCGTTTGAATGTATATTTTTGCTTCTTTTTTAACAAACCAATATGCGGGAGATTGTGCGTTTCAAAACAGCTTTTCTCTTGTGTTCGATCCTTCATCAAAGTTGTAGTCCTAAATGTATAGATGACGCTGGATTTTTTTAATCGGATCATTTTGATACGAGAAGAACATTATATTCCCGTTTGAATGTATAGTTTCGCTTGTTTTTCACGAACCCGGATGCGGCGGATTCTGCGCTTCAAAAAATAGTTTTCTCTCGTGTTCGATCTTTCATCAAAGTTGTATTCCTAAAGGTATCGATGAAGCTTCATTTTTTTAATCGAATGATTTTGATACGAGAAATGCATGATATTCCCGTTTGAATGTATATTTTCGCTTGTTTTTTTAACGAACCCGGATGCGGCGGATTCTCGCGCTTCAAAAACAGTTTTCTCTCTAGTTCGATCCTTCATCAAAGTTATATTCCTAAATGTATAGATGAAGCTTCTTTTTTGAATCAGATTATTTCGATACCAGAAGAGCATGATATTCCCGTTTGAATGTATATTTTTGCTTCTTTTTTAACAAACCAATATGCGGGAGATTGTGCGTTTCAAAACAGTTTTCTCTCTTGTTGGGTTCTTCATCAAAGTTGTAGTCCTAAATGTATAGATGACGTTGGATTTTTTAATAGCATGATTTCGATACGACAAGAACATTATATTCCCGTTTGAATGTATAGTTTCGCTTGTTTTTCACGAACCCAGATGCGGCGGATTCTGCGCTTCAAAAATAGTTTTCTCTCGTGTTCGATCCTTCATCAAAGTTGTATTCCTAAAGGTATCGATGAAGCTTCATTTTTTAATCGAATGATTTTGATACGAGAAATGCATGATATTCCCGTTTGAATGTATATTTTCGCTTGTTTTTTAACGAACCCAGATGCGGCGGATTCTGTGCTTCAAAAACAGTTTTCTCTCTAGTTCGATCCTTCATCAAAGTTATATTCCTAAATGTATAGATGAAGCTTCTTTTTTGAATCAGATTATTTCGATACCAGAAGAGCATGATATTCCCGTTTGAATGTATATTTTTGCTTCTTTTTTAACAAACCAATATGCGGGAGATTGTGCGTTTCAAAACAGTTTTCTCTTGTGTTCGATCCTTCATCAAAGTTGTAGTCCTAAATGTATAGATGACGCTGGATTTTTTAATCGGATCATTTTGATACGAGAAGAACATTATATTCCCGTTTGAATGTATAGTTTCGCTTGTTTTTCACGAACCCAGATGCGGCGGATTCTCGCGCTTCAAAAAACAGTTTTCTCTCGTGTTCGATCCTTCATCAAAGTTATATTCCTAAATGTATAGATAACGCTGGATTTTTGAATAGCATGATTTCGATACTAGAAGAACATGATATTCCCGTTTGAATGTATAGTTTCGCTTGTTTTTAACGAACCAAGATGCGGCAGATTCTGCGTTCAAAATAGTTTTCTCTTCTGTTGGGTGCTTCATCAAAGTTGTAGTACTAAATATATAGATGACGTTGGATTTTTGAATAGCAAGATTTCGATACGAGAAGAACATTATATTCCCGTTTGAATGTATAGTTTCGCTTGTTTTTCACGAACCCAGATGCGGCGAATTCTGCGCTTCAAAAACAGTGTTCTCTCGTGTTCGATCCTTCATCAAAGTTATAGTCCTAAATTTATAGATGAAGCTTCATTTTTTAATCGAATGATTTTGATACGAGAAAAGCATGATATTCCCGTTTGAATGTATATTTTCGCTTGTTTTTTAACGAACCAATATACGGCAGATTGTGCGTTTCAAAACAAATTTCTCTCGTGTTCGATCTTTCATCAAAGTTGTAGTTCTAAATGTATAGATGACGCTGGATTTTTGAATAGCATGATTTCGATGCGAGAAGAACATTTTATTCCCGTTTGAATGTATATTTTCGCTTCTTTTTAACGAACCCGGATGCGGCGGATTCTAGCGCTTCAAAAAACAGTTTTCTCTCGTGTTCGATCCTTCATCAAAGTTATATTCCTAAATGTATAGATGAAGCTTCTTTTTTGAATCAGATTATTTTGATACCAGAAGAGCATGATATTCCCGTTTGAATGTATATTTTTGCTTCTTTTTTAACAAACCAATATGCGGGAGATTGTGCGTTTCAAAACAGTTTTCTCTCTTGTTGGGTTCTTCATCAAAGTTGTAGTCCTAAATGTATAGATGACGTTGGATTTTTTTAATAGCATGATTTCGATACGACAAGAACATTATATTCCCGTTTGAATGTATAGTTTCGCTTGTTTTTCACGAACCCGGATGCGGCGGATTCTCGCGCTTCAAAAAAAAGTTTTCTCTCGTGTTCGATCCTTCATCAAAGTTGTATTCCTAAAGGTATCGATGAAGCTTCATTTTTTAATCGAATGATTTTGATACGAGAAATGCATGATATTCCCGTTTGAATGTATATTTTCGCTTGTTTTTTAACGAACCCAGATGCGGCGGATTCTGTGCTTCAAAAACAGTTTTCTCTCTAGTTCGATCCTTCATCAAAGTTATATTCCTAAATGTATAGATGAAGCTTCTTTTTTGAATCAGATTATTTCGATACCAGAAGAGCATGATATTCCCGTTTGAATGTATATTTTTGCTTCTTTTTTAACAAACCAATATGCGGGAGATTGTGCGTTTCAAAACAGTTTTCTCTTGTGTTCGATCCTTCATCAAAGTTGTAGTCCTAAATGTATAGATGACGCTGGATTTTTTAATCGGATCATTTTGATACGAGAAGAACATTATATTCCCGTTTGAATGTATAGTTTCGCTTGTTTTTCACGAACCCAGATGCGGCGGATTCTGCGCTTCAAAAATAGTTTTCTCTCGTGTTCGATCTTTCATCAAAGTTGTATTCCTAAAGGTATCGATGAAGCTTCATTTTTTAATCGAATGATTTTGATACGAGAAATGCATGATATTCCCGTTTGAATGTATATTTTCGCTTGTTTTTTTAACGAACCCAGATGCGGCGGATTCTGCGCTTCAAAAACAGTTTTCTCTCTAGTTCGATCCTTCATCAAAGTTATATTCCTAAATGTATAGATGAAGCTTCTTTTTTGAATCAGATTATTTCGATACCAGAAGAGCATGATATTCCCGTTTGAATGTATATTTTTGCTTCTTTTTTAACAAACCAATATGCGGGAGATTGTGCGTTTCAAAACAGTTTTCTCTCTTGTTGGGTTCTTCATCAAAGTTGTAGTCCTAAATGTATAGATGACGTTGGATTTTTTAATAGCATGATTTCGATACGACAAGAACATTATATTCCCGTTTGAATGTATAGTTTCGCTTGTTTTTCACGAACCCCGGATGCGGCGGATTCTGCGCTTCAAAAATAGTTTTCTCTCGTGTTCGATCCTTCATCAAAGTTGTATTCCTAAAGGTATCGATGAAGCTTCATTTTTTAATCGAATGATTTTGATACGAGAAATGCATGATATTCCCGTTTGAATGTATATTTTCGCTTGTTTTTTAACGAACCCGGATGCGGCGGATTACGTGCTTCAAAAACAGTTTTCTCTCTAGTTCGATCCTTCATCAAAGTTATATTCCTAAATGTATAAATGAAGCTTCTTTTTTTGAATCAGATTATTTCGATACCGGAAGAGCATGATATTCCCGTTTGAATGTATATTTTTGCTTCTTTTTTAACAAACCAATATGCGGGAGATTGTGCGTTTCAAAACAGCTTTTTCTCTTGTGTTCGATCCTTCATCAAAGTTGTAGTCCTAAATGTATAGATGACGCTGGATTTTTTTAATCGGATCATTTTGATACGAGAAGAACATTATATTCCCGTTTGAATGTATAGTTTCGCTTGTTTTTCACGAACCCGGATGCGGCGGATTCTCGCGC
This sequence comes from Salix udensis, assembly GCA_029204005.1. Lineage (NCBI taxonomy): Eukaryota > Viridiplantae > Streptophyta > Magnoliopsida > Malpighiales > Salicaceae > Salix > Salix udensis. The sequence goes on from CM055029.1 coordinate 9,481,924, forward strand.
TTCAAAAAATAGTTTTCTCTCGTGTTCGATCTTTCATCAAAGTTGTATTCCTAAAGGTATCGATGAAGCTTCATTTTTTTAATCGAATGATTTTGATACGAGAAATGCATGATATTCCCGTTTGAATGTATATTTTCGCTTGTTTTTTTAACGAACCCGGATGCGGCGGATTCGAGCTTCAAAAACAGTTTTTCTCTCTAGTTCGATCCTTCATCAAAGTTATATTCCTAAATGTATAGATGAAGCTTCTTTTTTGAATCAGATTATTTCGATACCGGAAGAGCATGATATTCCCGTTTGAATGTATATTTTTGCTTCTTTTTTAACAAACCAATATGCGGGAGATTGTGCGTTTCAAAACAGTTTTCTCTCGTGTTCGATCCTTCATCAAAGTTGTAGTCCTAAGTGTATAGATGACGCTGGATTTTTTAATCGGATCATTTCGATACGAGAAGAACATTATATTCCCGTTTGAATGTATAGTTTCGCTTGTTTTTCACGAACCCAGATGCAGCGGATTCTACGCTTCAAAAATTGTTTTCTCTCCTGTTCGATCTTTCATCAAAGTTGTATTCCTAAAGGTATCGATGAAGCTTCATTTTTTAATCGAATGATTTTGATACGAGAAATGCATGATATTCCCGTTTGAATGTATATTTTCGCTTGTTTTTTAACGAATCCAGATGCGGCGGATTCTGTGCTTCAAAAACAGTTTTCTCTCTAGTTCGATCCTTCATCAAAGTTATATTCCTAAATGTATAATTGACGCTGGATTTTTGAATCGCATGATTTTGATGCGAGAAGAACATTTTATTCTCGTTTGAATGTATAGTTTCGCTTCTTTTTCACGAACCCAGATGGGGCGTATTCTGCGCTACAAAAACAGTTTTCTCTCGTGTTTGATCCTTCATCAAAGTTGTATTCCTAAATGTATAGATGAAGGTTCATTTTTTAATCGAATGATTTTGATACGAGAAAAGCATGATATTCCCGTTTGAATGTATAGTTTCGCTTGTTTTTTAACGAACCCAGATGCGGCGGATTCTGCGCTTCAAAAACAGTTTTCTCTCGTGTTCGATCCTTCATCAAAGTTATATTCCTAAATGTATAGATGAAGCTTCTTTTTTGAATCAGATTATTTCGATACCAGAAGAGCATGATATTCCCGTTTGAATGTAAATTTTTGCTTCTTTTTTAACAAACCAATATGCGGGAGATTGTGCGTTTCAAAACAGTTTTCTCTCTTGTTGGGTTCTTCATCAAAGTTGTAGTCCTAAATGTATAGATGACGTTGGATTTTTTAATAGCATGATTTCGATAAGACAAGAACATTATATTCCCGTTTGAATGTATAGTTTCGCTTGTTTTTCACGAACCCGGATGCGGCGGATTCTACGCTTCAAAAAATAGTTTTCTCTCGTGTTCGATCCTTCATCAAAGTTGTATTCCTAAAGGTATCGATGAAGCTTCATTTTTTAATCGAATGATTTTGATACGAGAAATGCATGATATTCCCGTTTGAATGTATATTTTTCGCTTGTTTTTTAACGAACCCGGATGCGGCGGATTACGTGCTTCAAAAACAGCTTTTTCTCTCTAGTTCGATCCTTCATCAAAGTTATATTCCTAAATGTATAGATGAAGCTTCTTTTTTGAATCGATTATTTCGATACCGGAAGAGCATGATATTCCCGTTTGAATGTATATTTTTGCTTCTTTTTTAACAAACCAATATGCGGGAGATTGTGCGTTTCAAAACAGTTTTCTCTCGTGTTCGATCCTTCATCAAACTTGTAGTCCTAAATGTATAGATCACACTGGATTTTTGAATCGGATAATTTGGATACGAGAAGAACATTATATTCCCGTTTGAATGTATAGTTTCGCTTGTTTTTCAAGAACCCGGATGCTGCGGATTCCCGCGCTTCAAAAATCGTTTTTCTCGTGTTCGATCCTTCATCAAAGTTGTATTCCTAAAGGTATCGATGAAGCTTCATTTTTTTAATCGAATGATTTTGATACGAGAAATGCATGATATTCCCGTTTGAATGTATATTTTTGCTTGTTTTTTAACGAACCCAGATGCGGCGGATTCTGCGCTTCAAAAACAGTTTTCTCTCGTGTTCGATCCTTCATCAAAGTTATATTCCTAAATGTATAATTGACGCTGGATTTTTGAATCGCATGATTTTGATGCGAGAAGAACATTTTATTCGCGTTTGAATGTATAGTTTCGCTTCTTTTTCACGAACCCAGATGGGGCGTATTCTGCGATACAAAAACAGTTTTCTCTCGTGTTCGATCCTTCATCAAAGTTGTATTCCTAAATGTATAGATGAAGGTTCATTTTTTAATCGAATGATCTTGATACGAGAAAAGCATGATATTCCCGTTTGAATGTATAGTTTCGCTTGTTTTTTTAACGAACCCAGATGCGGCGGATTACGCGCTTCAAAAATAGTTTTCTCTCGTGTTCGATCCTTCATCAAAGTTATATTCCTAAATGTATAATTGACGCTGGATTTTTGAATCGCATGATTTTGATGCGAGAAGAACATTTTATTCGCGTTTGAATGTATAGTTTCGCTTCTTTTTCACGAACCCAGATGGGGCGTATTCTGCGATACAAAAACAGTTTTCTCTCGTGTTCGATCCTTCATCAAAGTTGTATTCCTAAATGTATAGATGAAGGTTCATTTTTTAATCGAATGATCTTGATACGAGAAAAGCATGATATTCCCGTTTGAATGTATA
>CM055029.1:10094687-10221935 GCA_029204005.1 Salix udensis
CAACAACCAACCAGATCAATGCAAACAAAAAATAATCTATCTTTAATAGATTTCAGCGATTACAATATTGCTTTCAACCAATTAAATGTTTAGTAACTGTTATAAAATATTTAACAATCAACACATTCAGTTCAAGACAACAAAAAATCATCTTTCATTCATTTTATTGATTACAGATTTACATCAACCAATTAAATAACCATCAAAACAATTAATACATACTAAACAATTAATCAATTATGGTCTTGCAATACTCAAATTACAATTCTCTGATCTTTCATAAATTTTATCGCTTATAATTTTTAAATTTCGAAATTGAATTATTATCTGAGTATTTAAGCTTATAACAATAATCAACTAATTCAATACATAAAAAAAAATTATAGCATGATTTAAAATTTATAATTCTCTATTTATCAACTAAAAAATTCTTTGCTTACCACATAAATAATCATTTTGCTATATATAAAAAGCCCGGCGCAACGCGCGGGCTAACCAACTCGTTTGATCAATAATGTCTTATGGATGGACTAATAAAAAAAGATGTTTTACTTGCAACTTTTTGGTATTAGTCCTAAACGGACAAAAAAAATTTATCATTGATAGATACCTGTAATATATTCAAGACTACTGATACAGTATTTGAGATGATTGATGCTATTATTGAAAGGATTGTTGAGGAAAATATGGTGCAACTAATCATTGATAATGCTACAAATTATAAGACAGTAGGGCAATTGTTGATAGGAAAAAGAAAATGATTGTTTTGGACACCATGTGTTACCCATTGTATTTGACTTGATATCGGAAGATTTTGAGAAGAAACTAGAGGTCTATAAAATAACTATTTCTAAGGAGAGGAAAATCACCTCGTACTATATTCAATAACTATTTTTATTTTCATGTTAAGACATTTTACAAAAGGAAAGGATTTGATTAGGTTTGTTGCTATTTGATTTGCTACTGCATACTTACTCTTTAATTTTACTTATAATTTTACAATTTGATATATTATATTTTGTGTCAAGTCAGAAATACATTTTTAACAACCTTGGTTAGCTGGCTTGATTACTAATTAGGGTTGAGTAAAGCTTCTATTTATACTTTTATTTTAGGCAATACAAATCTAGTAAAATTCAGTCGGTTTGAGTTTCTCAAAGCGAAACCAAACCAGACAAAGCGATTTTTATAGTTTTTAAATCGATTTAATCGGTTTTTCTAAAAAGTATCTTCTGCTCTCAGAACCTGGTGGAACAAGTGGGCTGGTAATGCACTAACACTTGTTCCCTCTAAAAGGCTGGCTAAAAAGTAACTAAACCCAGCATTCTTTATACCAGTCTTGTTCATGCGGTAAAAGGCTGCCTAGAAGTATCGTAGTCAGTAGAACTAGCACTATGAACAAGACAGTGCCCAGCAACAATATCACAGCTAAAAAAGTTGAAATTGAAAAATCCAGGTTACAAGCTTCAAACGATACAGGTAATAAATATTGCCTAGCTCTAAAATGAATCAATCCATTCCAGGACTCGTAGTTCATACTCCACATACATTACACCAAGAACAAAAGGAATATAAACGGTATCATTTCAGCGAAATTCAATTTTGGGGTCGATGCCTCGACGACCTTCATCTACAAGTGCCAGACTCAGCATTTCAGTGCAAAATTGATCATCCGGTTTCAGCCACAAAGCCTGATTGACAAGTAATATGATTAAGACCAGATCTTTGGGAATTTTTATGACAAAGAAGATAGAAGGTGGGGGAAGCAGTAAAATTGTCTTTGAAATTATACATTACTCCAGATTACTTACCTTGTGGTAGTACGTAATTGCAGCAGTGAAGTTATCCTGCAGAAAAAGGGGACGAAGAAGAGGCAACACTAAGATGGCTTTAAAATCATGACAGTATCAAATTGTAACATTTCCCAAATTTAGAAAGTGGTCAAAATATCGAGCAATCTAAAGACTACTCATTATATCAAGCATTAAAGATTAGTTCACTCTTCCAAGTCCGAGTCAGACAAAAGGTGATTTGCAACCAGTCACTTTGGGAAACACTCTATCATTTGAAAACAAAGGAAAATATGATTTTCGCTTCCAGTGAATACAGGATGTTGGATTACTTGAATAATAGCAAAAGGTTGTCAAACAATCAACATGAGAAACTGAACTGGGGTCCCATGCTAGTTTGTGTTTGTGTTTGTGTTCATTCATTTGATGTGAATATTGTTTGAGTTATCGAACCCTTGCACAAAAGTAAACAGAAACTTAAATTGGCAAAGATATCATAATGTGATAGCTTTCCATGACATTTTCAACTTTCATAACCACTTTCATTATTTGCACTAGCACGCTTCAATATCTCTCCCACTTCTAGTACTCCTTATTCTCTCTGGATAATATTTACCTTTCTCAAACTATTGCTTTCAACTACAGCAGCCAAATGATGTCATTTTAACATACTTAAATTAAAATGAAAAGAACTCAATTTACCTGCAAATGATAAGTGTATGCAAGACCAGCATAAGTACTCAAGCTTCTAGTTGATAATGCAAGTGCTCTCTCATAGCATGAAATTGCTTCATGGTAAATCCTGAAATAATAGTTTGACGTTATTAAGCTGAACAGTGATATGCCATATCATTCATTTATACATTTAATAAGAGAACAATCTATTTCTACAATAATGACTGCAAGAAATGGAAGAGAACAAAAACTCCTCAAATATGTAAGAAAGTCAAACCATGAGTTCTAATGCCATACTTGCTCACGATATCAATCATGCAATAAATGAATAGTTGACCACACAAGCATTAACGGATTCATGAAAATTCTCTCCATATTATTTTTGAATTTTGAGGGTTACGAAGGGCCAAGCTTATCCTCCTTTCATCCTATCAATGGATTTTGAAAAGTATTTTCTATTGCATGATATTATCTGTTGTATTTCACGAAGTGCACCAAAAAAGCTCCCAACTTGATCCTTAAAAACACTCTCACAAAAAGCTATAGGAAAAGAGAGAAACTAACATGTCTATAGGAAAATGCTAACAACTAAAAAGATGACCAAAGCTTTCCATATATAAAAACTGTATCAAAAAAGTACTCATCAATATAGGTTTGCTCAGTTACCTAATTGAAATTAATTGTTATGCAATTCATCAGAACAAAAAAAAAATAGTGTGAATGGAGGGTTAAACTACTTCTTTCTTTCTGGTTGTCAAAGACCTCAGCAAGTGTGTATTGAATAACAAATGCAGAACATATACTAATCATCCCTACAACGATGTGAAAATAAAAAGACACTAAACAGAAAACAATTATCAAATTGAGAATGTGAGGTAATTCATTTCAAGTATGAGAAAAATTCTAGAAAAAAAACAGACCAATCATAAAAAAAAGTGAGTATAACAGCTGATTCAATTATATTTTAGAACGTACTTTAACTTTCTGTAGGCATGAGCAAGATTAACGACAGTTGGTTCCCACAATTGACTCAACGAAGGAATGTGCTTCAAAGTCTTCTCAAACCATAACACTGCCTTATTGTACCTGAAAGTGTTTGAGAAACAAAATTATGAAGGTCAAATAGCTTGACTGGCATCAAAAAACTGACAGCCAATGGCTTTTAGGAAAGAATGAATGCTGTTTGCAGAATTGATTATTTGATTCTTCAAAGAAATGCCATAAACATTAACAATGCAAAAGAGCCCTGCAAATAAACTTTCAGGTCAATCTTCAACAAAATTATGAGAGCAATGAAATATTCTTACTCCTTCATATTATAAGCAACAACACCAAGTTCATTGTATACAAGTGGATCTGAAGGGCAAATTGTCTTTGCCTGCATGAAAAACTGAAAAAAAAGATGACAAATCAGAATGTTGACAAACCATTACAAGAAATACAATGAAGAGTCAAAAAGGAAAGAGGATTTCATATGACAAACAAGTAAAGTGCAATATTATGATGCAACTGTCCATTCGATTTATGTTCAGTTTGCAAAAAAGCTACAAATAATACCCCAAAAGGAGAAAGGAAATCATATTTTTAGATTACAACTATGAAATTGAAGTCAACTAAAAATGTGGGTTCGAAGCTAGCATTCTTGAACGGAAACATGACAAAACAAAAGCCCTTCACTTTTTCATTTTTATTGAAAACTAAGGCAGAGTTTTCTCAAGTATCAGGGAAGAATGATGCTGCTCCATTTAAAACACCAGGGCTAATTGTGTTATTAAAACACAATTTATCAAATAACCAAACATAATAGCAATTGGCCAATATTCAGAAGATAAAACATCACCTGCTCAGCAAGCTTATAGCTGTGAGTTCGCATGTATTCCATCCCAATATACAAAGTTGGTAAATGGCACCTGGAATAACAGAATATCAACATTCAACCTGTAAAAAGACAATTGATAAGTAATAAGAGGACTTCAACAATTCATAGCCCTGGGACCAAAAAAACAGACTAATTTCAAATCATTATATTAGGAGCTTCGGGTCAACTTAAACTACCTTATGGAGATTTTGAGACGGAGGAAAATCAACCACCACTTTTTTGGTTTAAACTAACAAATCCAAACCTAAAAGAGCCTTTAGCCAGCTAGCCAGCCACAAGCTAGCTCATCACCCGAAAAAAAATAATTACAGCAAATGCAATCAAGACAAACTACCTAGCAACACTATAACATTCTCATATAAAAATCTCCACCTCAACTTATTATAAAGGAAGTACTAGTAATTACACTCAGAAAACCAAAGGGAACAACAGCAACGAGAAAACACATTACACAATGGAAGGCGCAGGTTAACAACAAAAACACTAGGATTTCTTCTAAACAGTACATAGTTAAAATGATAGCCCATAATAGTTAAGATCAGGCAAACTATAAGCAGAAGTGGGACATGTACAATATTTTATATATTCAATATTTTCATAAATCTGAAGTTTTGAATCAATGTAGGCAAGGAAAAGAGAATAAAAAAATATGGTGAGGAAAGAAAAACTTTTTTTCGTTCTTAATAGGGCTAAAAATTTATAAAATAGGAAAGAAAGATGAATGCCGCATACAGATTATGGTGAGCTTTTTCAATTCTTACAAGCAGCAGGAAATACTAAAAGACAGTAATACTTTGAAAAGGTGGCGATGGCAATACAGGTCTGCATGTACCCACACAAGTAGAGGCTGGCATGGAGGAAACCCATTTGGCTCCATACCCACACATATTTATTTAAATAAGTTTTATCTTAAGGACTTTGCCATATATTTCTCTTAATATTTTTTTAGAGGACATGGAATACTTTTTGTATACTGCTTGTGACCAATTCAATGCACATTTCCTTTTTTATATTTTAAATTTTAATTTTGGCTTCTTATTGATTATAAATAATAATATATGGTCCTCCCTTCAAATCTGTCAAGGAGTCCTCAAATCAGTTCCTAAAGTTATGGATGCAGAGGAATTCAAGTGTGCAGGAAAATGCTAAAATATTTTCTTAGAACAAAGGCAGCCTAACAAAAGCACATAATGCTCCAAAAACATGTACCTTTCAATTCAAATAGTGTAAAAATATTAAATTATTTTCAACTTGAAGAGGTTAATGAGGTTCCAGTCCAAATTACCCTGGGAATAAACGAGCAGCAGTGCGATATGCTGACATTGCTTGATCACCCTCTTCCTGAGCAGCATAAGCATTCCCAAAGCCAATCCAAGCAGGTGCAAAGGTTCCATCTAGACTCGTAGCCTTGCTGTATTGTAGAACAAAGAGAAGGAGAATCAGATTTGCTCTATATGGCCAAAAAGAGCATAGTAGGTACATGTTATATTGAGCTTCAGGAAACAGTTACCTGAAATAACGTCGTGATTGATCATACTTCTTGATACAGTAGTAGTAGCAGCCAACAGCAAACCATGAGAGAGTCCTAAATGATGAGAAGACCTAATAAGTAAACATGATGTTTAATTACATATTATTTAATGGGAATGTTCAGTTACATAATATCTAATGGAAACTTGTATTCATGCTTAAGCTGACGTGAAGTCTATGAGAAAGAAAAAAAATCTCTCTTCTCATTTTTTTCCTTTTTCTCTTCAAATTTTTATAATTACTAATTCAAAAGCATTTGAGAATGAAATTTAGATGAGAGTCCACAAGATATCATTCAAGCACAATTTCAAGCAAGACATGACAAAACATCAAGAGAAATGAAAGAAAGCCAATGGAAGAAAGCACTCATTTTTTCTATGTTTTTTAACAGCCCTGAAACCATTTTAACTTCCAACTTACCATTTTTCCATTTTTTTTATCAATTTAAAATCTTCTGCACCAGTAGATTTCACTTTCCATGATTTTAGTGTTGACGGTTTGAGGAACTGAAAAATAGGCCACTTTCAAATACCAGGTGGGAAAGTTTTTTCACATAGTCAGAGGATTCTAATAGGTCCACCATTACATTACTTCATACAATTTACAATCTTTCCATGCATGATGGTAGACATGTATGAATGCAAAACTGCTGCAGCCAATTATAAATCAGGGGAATCTTAGCTTTGTTGAAGAGAAAGTGACAGCCCTGATGGATGAGATGTCCAATAACCACAAAAAATGAATACTACTCTTTAGCACCTTTTATTAGACTATACAAATAATCACAGGCAAACTATGCACATATTTCCCATGTTACTCATGAATGGTATTTCGGGTGTAGTAGATACATGTTTTCCAAGAGTTCTTACTTCCTTCTCTTTAACTTCTTATTTGTGTTAATAAGTCAAGCTGTTACTGGGAAAACAAATCATTTGGATAACTGCCATGCTCCAATTGATCAATGATGACAAGCAAATTATTCAGTGCCTTGACCACACCTAGAGAGCAAACAATGGAAGCAAAAAAGGGAAAATAGATAACTCAATCTACGCATAATCCTTCACAGTGAAAGGGAATTAAGGAAGCTGTTCCTGAGAGTAATCCTTCAACTCCAAAGAACACAAGTCATATGAGCATATCATAAAAGTAGAGGCAGGTATATAAACTCACTTTTGAGGATAATCCTTCACCAAGTTAGATGCCATGAGATAGAGCTCATTTGAATTTCCAAGCTCCACAGCAGCTGCTAAATGTACCAATGTACATTTCAAATGAAAAGGGTCCTTCTCAAGCAGACTGCAAAAGAAAAGATAAAGCTCGGGTCAACTCCCGCTCCTGAGGTGTGTTGTTATCTGTATTCTGTTTGAACCAAGTTAGGAACTCACTCTGAAGTTAGTTCAAAGCATTTCTGATATTCACCACACTGATTGAAGTACTCTGCTTTACAGGCCAAAAGATCGGTGTTGTTTTTTAGTGTATGCATGAAAGATGGGCTGGAAGGATTACTATTGGTGCTTTCTTTTTCAACTTCTCTGAATTTGGCTTCTATGACACACTCTTTGTCGTACTGTGACAAGGGACTGAGATTAGTTTAGGAGAAGCACACAGATTTATTAAAGCAAATAGAATATCTGGAAATAGTTGTTTGGATCATATTGACTAGTGTACAATTTAGTTGTGCGTGCTCACCTTTTTTATCAAGCAAGAGTAGAATGAAGAGAGCCACCTATCTTCAGGACCAAATTGCAAGGAGGAAAGTAGACTTGTTTCTGCAATGCAGTAGCAAATATAAGTCATTTGAGTAGTAAATGACATTTTTATTTCGAGCAATGTGGAGCAGTTAAAATTCTTTCAGTTATTGAAGTGAATGCTAGAATGGACTGAATAGAGAAATTCTCGACAATCACCACTTAAGCAGTAAATACTACAAGATCAGATAACAATATTCTTCACATGACGCAAAATGAGGTTTGGAGAATTGTTACCTTCTTCAAATGTAAGCATGTGATTTTCAGTAAGGCATTCCAAAGCCTGGGAAACAATGCAGATACAACCATCATTCATACTTCCAACCAAAATAAATAAGAGACATGAGCAAAACTAGAAAGAAATCAAGATTATTTCCAGAAAACAAAGGGAAAAAATTTAAGTTGGATCTATCAAGAAAACTCTTTAATCTTTATCAACATCTTTATATGGATCTTTGAAGCTTTGCACGGAAAGCTATGTTAATTCCTTTTGCATGCACAAATACAAATAATGCAAAGAAACTCTCTTATGCAACCTACAAAGTAAACCAGAAAGCAAAGGTAAAACAAGTGCAATAGCTACCTCATAACATAAAGGATCAGCCTTGATAGCAGCTTTGTACCTTAAATCATCACAAAAGAGTAAATTATTCATTATAGACCAAAAGACACGATAAACTTTCTAGAAAATGAGATGGCTAAGAAAAGCTAACCAATGTCGAGCTAGAGCACGATTTTCCAATGCTTCATAAGCCCTGCCTCTTAGAAAACATATTGCTGAGGAAATCTATCCCAAAACAGGAAAATAGCATTTCACTAACCAAAATCCAAAGTCATAAATACAAGCATAATCTATGTATACTCAAATACATGATCCACATCTTTATCACAATCAACTAATATAAAGCACCAAGAATAAATCTTAAAAAATTCATAAGCGAATTGTGAATAACAGAGAACAAGACTAGAAATATTCAAAAGAAAATCTCAATCGCCAATTAAAAATAGCATAAAAAAACTCACATTGATCTCGCGATCTTCACTATCCTTATCTAAGTACATAACATTACAGTCTTTAGTATCATATACATTTCCATGTTCATCAACTTTTGCATCACCAAGCATTAACAAACACTGGTCCCACTCTCTCAATTCCTCCTGGTCACAATTTTAAAAGAAAGAATTAAAAGTTGACCAAAAAAACCCTAAAGTTAAAAAAGTGTAGTTTTCAAGATTAAAGATCCAAAATCGAAGATTTACGAGGCATTTGGCGGCGAGGTAGCGGAAACGGAGGTCGCGAAGGACTATTTTGGAGGCGTTGAGGAGGTGGTAGGCGCGGCGGTAGTGGCGGCCGAGGAAGAGAGCCTGAGCTTGCATGTAGATGTCAGCGGGATCGTCGGTGAAGGCAGCGACTTTGTCGGCGAAGAAAATGGCGGAGGAGTACAAGTGCTTGCTCACACAGTCACGCACTACCCCTCGAAGCTTCTCTATCTGCTCTTCTCTCATTATTAATTTTTTTATAAAAAAAAAAAGGGAAAATGAGAGAGAGGTCTTGGAGTGAGAGGGAGATTGTAGGTTTTTTATTTGTGTGTTGCCAAAAATATAATACGTATGCGGGAAGCAGGAGCAAATGAGCGGGAGGTTTTTGTTTCGGTTTCTTTAATGGGTTGATGGGCTGGTCTGGGCTGGGCTGGGCTGGAAGATACTGGATTTTAATTTGGCCCACATACCCATTTTTTCATAGATTATAATGTTTTTTAAAAAAAAACCTCGAATAAGAGATTATCAGTGTATTATTTTTTACTCGCCCATAAAAGTTATTATGAATTCCATGGAAGGATCATGCTTCTTTTTTTCTGATTCCTACTTTGTTTAGGTCTGATCATTGTTTGCTAACAGAATAGGCTACGAATACTGTCATTAAGAACAAATTTAGCATGGTTTTTTATTCTGTCAAAAATTCTATCGGCTTTGAATATTTCATTGGTATTTTTAATTTTTATTTAAAAAGAGATGCATTTAAATTCAATATTCTCTTCAACTTATGAGAGAAATCAAGAGAGATGCAAAAATAGAAAGATAGAAAATGAGACATGCACATTTCAAAAGAGCATGAACACATTGTCGTTGAGTGAATTAGGATCAAAGAACATGAAAACATTGATGCTATCCATTGCCATATAAATGTTCAAGAAATAAAAAATAATTGCAGAGAAATTGGGATATATAAAACAATAACCTCATTCAATAAACTATCTTGAAGGTCATAGTACAATAATTATGTCAAGATCCAATTTTAAACATACAAATAAATTTTAAATTAGTATAGCCACACGATTTCTAAGCTTAATATTAAATCAACCAAAAAAAATCAAGATAAAAATTTATTACATGACCTGAATTTTCATCTATTTTATCCAAGTGGCATGCATTATCAAGAAAGTATGTGTGCTAATAAAGAAACAACTAAACTCTTCATTATTTTTAAACTAACACTTCCTAAAACAATTAAAATATCATCCACTCATAAATCTCTAACCAAGTACCAACAAACTACCAAGAACATTAGTAAGATTCCAAAAACAAGAAAGAAAGTAATTGTAACAGGCAAATTAAGCAAAGTTTAACATTCTTGAACAAAAAGAGATGCATAGAACATACTTAAATAGTCTTATAATTCCCTTTAGTTCAGCCTTTTTGATCGAATCAAATTGCATATTTTGCTTCCTAGCATATTTTGACTCCTTCATTTATGTCATTACACAAATTTAAATAAACCTTTCAAAACTCAAAATAAACTAAAACAAATAATATTTAGTACAAAACAAACGCTTCATATATACCAATGTTAAAGGGTATCTCAATTAATTTTCATATCATACTATCATCAATAAAAAAAACCTAATTCCACACAAAATCAAATTGCCTCAAATTTTTCACTTGACAATAAAACTGAGAAAAAATAACCGGTACATTTCATAACCCAATCTCTATTTATTTATTTTTAAAAATCCAAATATTTAGAATTTATAAGTGTTTTTAGGTTAAATAGACAAGTGTGTAATTCACAATTAGTAAGAACACCATGTGGATAAATAATTTGAGGTCTAGTTAAAAAAATGAACCAAAACTAGTCAAAATCTTATAAATTGGAAAAATGAGGACCACAATGGACATTGTGGCAAAGTTTAGAAGTCCAATTTTGTTAGATGAGGGCATAATTGAATAGGGAAATTGAAGATTATGGAAAAATTGAAAGAATTGGAAAGTTAATGAATCAATTGAAACTTGAAAGGGTATAAGTGACTCAATGAAGGGCTTAATAAAAAAAATCAAGTTCAATAAAATTAGCTGTCTAATAGTGAAAATGTAAAAGGCGTCAAATATTAAGGTGAGAAATTGACTTCATCATGGATAAAATCAACTCAAAGTTAAAGGCTTGATTAAAGACATAATTTAATATTGTTTTATATCAACCCTATGGATGCCCATTGCGTGCAGTGATCGGTTGCCTCCAGGTCACCTCTAGCAGCGTGCCTGCACTATTTAGTTGGCTGAACAGTATAGTCACGTCTGTAGGATTTGGAGGATTTGGGAGAAGGTCAAAATGTGATTTGGTCCCTCCATTTGTAATTGTCATAATTGCACCGCCAATTGGCTTTAAGTTTTTAATTTGTGAAATTCTACCTTGTCAGAATTTCAACAACCTTCGCTTTGCGCGTCTTTTTTAGTCTGGTCCTTGATTTTAGATTTAAGCGATTTAACCCTCAATTAACCATTAAACTCTCAGTTGTATTCAATTTGACCCCTGATTTCGCATAATTGGCTTGGAAAAATTCAATTCAGTCTCCAAAAATTCCAATCTTCTCAATTGAACCCGAATTAAGCTCAAGAACTTGATTTTTCATCAATTAAGCCCTTAATAAAATTAATTTGGCCAATTTAAAGTATAATTAAGTCCTTGCACTTAATTAAATCCTTTAATTGGACCCTAAATTAAATCCTAAACATAATTATACTTTAAATTGACCGACGATTAAATCATATTGGCCTATATAAAAAAATATACTTATGCCTTTTGATTTAATTTTTATGCAGATTTATCCAGTAATAAATTATTTTGGCCTTAAATCTGCATTTTCCTTTATTTTTTGGCACAAAAAAGGTATGATCGGGCTCTCGAAAACGTCAAAATTTTCCACCTTGATTTTTCTATTGATGCCAACCCCTTTTATTTTATTTTTTGTTATTTTTTTTTATTTTTGATAGATTTTGGGAATAACCCAGAAATGGATTATGACAATTATGATTAACACAAATGACTTTTCAAATCAAAAAAGAGTTACATTTACCACCCAAAAAAGTAAGGAAAACAAAATAACAACAACTTTAAGCCCCTGGAAAAACAAACAAATCCAACATCAACACCACAAACAATGAATCAGTAGACAAAATAACATTGTAGTGAAAAAAATTTAACACAACAATTAGTAAAATGGCGATGCAACTAAAATAAACCATCAAAACCAACAAACAAACAACAAAAGCATCAACCAACATAATAACAATCATTATTCAACTTAACAATTCAAAAAATAACTCATTTAACATGAAACCAAAAAACATACACCTATACCTTGAGAATCAACAAAGAAAACAAAACGCCAAGATCACAACACTATATCAACTGCAAAAAAAAAACAGAAAAGTAAATGAAAAACAGAAACCACAAATTAGCTTAACAAATGAAGCCAAAGACAAAACAATGCCAAATAGGGAAAAAAAACAATGAAAGAGCAAGCAAGTTGTGAACAAAAAACATGAGTATATTAACCGGAGGTGAAGTGCCATATGTTATTCTATATATCAGCATAAAACTCATCAATTCAACCTTAACAGGCAAGGATAAAGTTTCCGAAGTTGCACGCAGCTCATAGGCCGAAGCACACCTAAAATAATATACACATTCATTGAACAGAAATCCTCAACAGCAACAAAACTCTAACACAACAAAGAAGAAAACAATTTAATATTCACTAACCATGCGTAAAGTCAGGAAAAAACAGTAAACAAAATCAATCACATACCAAACTCATAACTTCCCAGGACACAAACACTAAGAGTACCAAAAATCAATTGTGCTAGGACACAACATGTAATTTGTGCATTGCATGCAAATTGTTGTCTACAAACAAATGCTATGAAAAAAAACAGCAAAGCATTGAAACAACAAATAAAGACTTCTACCATGTGAAAGAAACATAAATAAAACCTGCAAAAAAAATCAACCGCAAACCAAAACCACAGGACACTGGTAACAACCTACACATACACCCATCTCAACAATGGTGTCAGAACACAAATCAACCCCTCCATTCAAAACAACCTCCACTTCCAACACACTCAAACAACACATCTATCTGAGATTAACAACCACATAAAAATCAATAACCCATGTCTTAGTGATGCCGAGCAAAACCCACATAAAAATTAATAATAAATTAGCATAAAAATCAGCAATATACCATACTCATAGGATAGTGGCAACAACATATACACATAAAAATCAATAATAAACTTGCATAATAAAAATAAAAATGAACAATAAACCAAATCCATAAGACAATGGCAGCAACCTGCACATACACCCAACCCAACGATTGTGTCAAACCACAAATCAACTCCTCCACTTGGAGCAACCTAGCACTGCCAACACACCCAAGTGCCATTCCCATTAAACTGAGAGCAACAACCACATAATCAATGCCTTAATAATGTTGAGAGAAACCCCTACAACCAAGACACCCAAGAAACAAACCACGCTCCTCTTCAACAATCAATCAAGCTGAAAAAGAAAAATATCAATTGACACACTAATGCCGGAAAAAAAAACCCCCACCACCAAGAGACCCAAGAAACAAATCAAGCTCCTCTCCAGCAATCAAGCCAACACCTTCCTTCGGTATAACAAAAGGCTCAAGAAAGCAAAAGATGCAAGAAACGCAAGGTTCAGAAAAACAAAAGATGGAGAAAACAAAGAAAAAGAAAAGGCAAGCCCTAAGATGAAAAAATAACACCTAAATTAATTATTAAAGCAACCAAAGCACGTGGCAACCAAGCCACAAGAAAAAAGAAAATAGAAAAATTGAAACCACTGAGACACGTGACAACTAAGCCACAATAAAAAAATATAAAAACATAAAAGGCAAATTCCACAACCGAAAAAAAGACAAATAACTAATTAATGAGTTGAACCTAATAAATATTTACATATAAAATTGTTGCGATAACAGACAACACTAGAACCAAAACACACACAAAATGAGGCAAAGTTGACTAACACAAAAAATAGCAAACCCTAGCGAACACAAAAAACAGCCAAAAGAACTACTGAAATCTACAGTATAAGCTCTTAGACTACACAGTGATAATCTGATCTCTTTTAGTATATAGTATAATATATTTTTTATTTTTCTTATAAATAGGTACTTAATTGAAGTCCTGTTTTGTCCTCACATTTTGTAAAAAATATGATAATACATATATGATATTGTTGGACACAAAAGTTTTATTTTTTTTAATGAATATATATACATATATAGTTAAACTCACTTAATTATTACCTTTTCCACCAACCCATTTAAAATAAAGGAAATTTTTTTTTTAAAATATAATACATTTATGATGATATGAGAGAGAGAAACAAAATATAAAAAGTAAAAACACTTCAAGAATATAAAAATAATAATTTATTTTTAAAAGAAATTTGTGTTTCCATAACATCACATAACTATTAAGAAATAAAAAAGGTCATTAATATTATAATAACACTATTCAGTAATAAAATAATATATTCATGTTATTTTGATATTGTGATGCATAGTGCTTTCCCAGATGCCATTTTTTGCTTTCCCACCTATACAGTAGCTATTATGGGCCTGTTTGGCACAGTTGTTGTTGTTGTGGTTGTGGTTGAAAAAAAAACAGTTTCATGAAAAGTGCTTTTAACTACGGTTTGTAACTGAAATTGAAGTGTTTGGTTAAAACTGTGGTTGAGGTTGAGTTTAATGAAAAACAGTTTTGTGTGTTTGGTTACCATATTTTTTATATTGCTGTTAACTTGTGAAATTAATTAAAAATATAATTTTATTACATGAATTATTTTTTTATAATGTGAAATTAATTTTTTATTTTCATTTTTATTTTTTACAAAATAAAAATTTGTGTAAAATAAAGAAAATCTTAAAAATTATTACAAAAGAAAACAAAATAAAATCAACTTGAGGTTGTCTCTTACATTAATTAAAAATGTTAACATGGGACAACATTGCAATTAGAAACACTACAGGGTGAGTTTTGAATTTAATCGCTCTAAATGCAAATATCTGGGCTAACAATAGAAAATTGAGCTAGCTTGAACATTCAAGAAAGCAAAAGTAAGCTATTCTCTGCGCAAACCCAGATTCCATAACACAGAGCAGTAACTGCGGATATCCTTTTTTCGACAGACAAGAGACTACTCTTTCCTCTTCTCTGGCGATAATAATTTGACGCTACCAGTTTCTAGTGCCATCCCTAGACAGTCACCTCTGACATGTAATTCATTGAAGACTCTCACAAACAAGTTGGTAATGGAGAAAATCCCATCCCGTATGTCCTTGCAAAGAAAGCCTATCATCAAAGCAGTTCATCATTCAGCACAGCAGCTCGTGGGTAGCAACGATAGCAAAGTATCACAAAGACCCAATGATGCAACATCGAATCCCAAACGGTCGGTGAAGCCACATGAGACCCAATGATTGTGAAGGTGAAAAGGCTCTTCTCATAATCACAAAAATGTTTAACACCAAAAGGTTTGTTGGTCGTGACGATGGAGATAGAAAAATGGAGGCAAGCTTTGGAGACATATAACGAGGGAAGAGAAAAAAAGTGAAAGGCAGGGGTGGCCAGGGAAGACAAGGATGGCGTGAGGGAGGTGAGGGTGAGGGAGGGAGAAGACAGAGGTGAGGGTGAGGAGGGAGACGTCCTGTTGGTCCCGTGACAAAGGTGAGGAGCGGAGATGGAAATTGTGTGGTTAATTTTGTGCCGCGGCTCCAAAAGCAGCTTTCAGGTGCTTTTGCAGTCGCGACGTGAATTAATTTTTTCCCATGGGACTCATAATAAAAAAAAACAATATCCGCAGGTTAAACCGCGGCGTCAAACACCCGCTATATTTAAAAAATGTGCACGTGGCGCCCACTGGACTTCACTTCAAAAGGCGCCATCTCTCTTTTTACTAACAACACAGCTACGTGTTGGCACTCAATTAGTCGTGCTGGCACATCACTCGGCTCCTCGACGTGCTTCGGTTGTGGTGAGAGTGGGATATTGACACTGGGGAATACCGCAACGAAAGTTGCTTCAGCCTTCAAGAGAAGAAGGATAATATCTAGAGAATTGTGGAAGGAGACTTCTAGCCAGGTTATATATATTATTATTTTTATTAAAATAATATAAAATGTAAAAATAAAAAATCTTAAAAACTCAATTCAACAACCACATATATATTTTTAGGATTCAAAATGTTTTAAAAAAAATTATATATATATATATATATATATCAAAACATATCATTAAAAAATTAATTTTAAAAAATAAAAATTCAAAATTGGATGGATGATTTATTAATTAATGGTCGACCGAAGTGGTTGTGTGTACTATGCAAGTAGTCTTATCAGTAGAGGCCACTGTTTTATATTTTTGGGTTGATGCTGGGCAAAGTCAGTAAGAGCATCTCCAATGGGAGTAGGCATTTTGGAAAGCCAAATCTTTAAAATGGATGTTTGAATAGTGTATATATGGTTTTTTTTGTTGATGTGTGCTCCAATGGTAACAAAGCCATTTTGGAGAGCCATTTTTTTATATATTATTTTAAATATAGTACAATTATTTTGTATGTAGTTTAATTATGCAATTAATATGAATAGGTTATATAATTAAATAATTATTTTTAAAAAACTCTTCCAACAATATAATTATTAATTTGTATATAATTTTTTATTATTGTTGAGGTATTTTTAAATAAAAACAAAAATAAAAATAAATATTTTTGATATATTTACATTATTTTCATATATATATATATCACGTCAACCTTCTCCTTTCCCTTTCCCTTGTCCCTTTCCCTTGTCCCTTTCCCTTTCCACAGCCCCCAGCTCTAGCCCAGCCCCAAGCTTTACACACACACAGAGCACTCCCTTCTCCCGCCGCACCCCCCGATCCTCCCCCAAACCAAGGTACCAAGGTATGCCCCAAGCTTCACACACACACACCGCACTCTCTTCTCCCACCCCCACACAGACAACACCCACCGATCCTTCTCCAGACCAAGGTTACCAAGGTATGAGTTTTTAATGTTTTTTAATTTTTGCCTTTTCTCTCAACACATGTAGGAATGGCTTTGTAGGCAAAAAAAAAAGCCATTTTGGCTACCCGGATGCCTCTCCCGTTGGAGACATCAATAGGAACGAAAATAGCCAAAAACTAAAAATTTTGGCTTTGGTTGCTGGGATAGCTCTCCCGTTGGAGATGCCCTAATAACAGAGAAAAATCACTTGTAGACAAAGTTTACGCTCTTGCTTCCGGACCCACCCATTTCTATCAGCTCAATCACTCCACGCAATTCACTGGCGCACTGGCACACACCGCTACGGTTCGGTTTTGACTTCTTGAAAATAATAAAGCTTTTAAATTTGACATCAAAAACAGTCTAACATGACATGAATTACCGAGACAAGAAGATGACGGAATGCTTCGAGTAAATCATTGCTTTATTTATCCATCAAAAACTACCATTTCAGATTATGAATTCTCATTGTAATAAATCACCCCTCTAAATTTTGATTTTATTTCTAAAACTCGACGAGGGCTTTTCGAATTATTTTTTAAAATGTATAAAAATATTAACATTGTGAGATTTTTTTATAATACTAAAAATTTTGGGAATATAAAAAGGGCATTTTTTTTTATAAAACGCGAGTTTCAAATAAAATATATGAATTTTAAATTGATATAAATTTATTTGTATAATAAGTTTTAACGAAATCATCAGCATAAAATCGATAAATTTATTTATTAAACAGGTTTCAACGAAATCATTAGCATAAAATTATCATTGCCATTGAAAAAACAAGAAGATTTGGAAACATTAATCATTGAATTCATTGTATTAGAATCAATTCATTTCATAATTTAATTTAAATTAAACACAATAATAAAATATAAATTGTGTAAACACCTACAATAAATAAACAACAAGAATAAGCCATTGATTTTCTACCTATATAAAAAAAACAGAATTGAAAATCCATTGTACATCACTATTATTATCATGATTATAACAATTAAAATTACCATAACTATTACTATTACTTCCCAAATAATAAAAATTATTAAATTTCCCTGAAAAATAAAAAAATAACAAAAGTGCAAGCAATAAAACAATTAAAAACAAAATCATTGAAATTATCATTATTATTGCTTAAACAATGAAAACCATAAAATTATCTAGAAAAAAAAACCCAAAATATTTAACAAAAGAACAAAACAAAAACAATAACAAAAAAGGACAAAACCAAAATAAATATTATGATCAAAGAAAAAATCATTTGATCTAAACAATAAATAGAAATAAAAGAAAATACTAAAAAAAAGAGCAAAAGAAAAAAGAAGAAATATCAATTTTAAAATTATTACCAACATGAATTAAAATTTCAAGACTAGACTGAATAAAAATAAAACCTTAAAGAAAATGAAAAAAAATCAAAAATCAAAACTAAAAGCATAGATATGGACAAAAAATAAAGACTTCCCAGAAAGGATCGAAAAAATCAAATGAGTTAAAACCAAATAAAAATAAAAGAATAGAGGTCAAAATAAAAAAATAAAATATATAATTACTTATAATCAGGCGACAAATTCAACCTTGATTATTGCTTCTAAGGAAAATTTATAGTTTTAATGTTCAAATAAAAACGAAGAAGACACAAACACCCCAACACAATCTGCTAATGATACACAGGTGCAGTGAAAAAATCTAAATAGTCCCGGGACCGAGAATTAACTTTTATGGACTAAAGGGCAAAATAATAATTACACCATTAAAATCAACAATAATCTATGTCTAGGGACACAGTAAAACATCAACGTGTTTTATTTGTTTTTTCAATATATATAGTGCGATGAAACCATTATTAACTTACAAGCTAAATCATTTGGGAAAAGCACTGTAACTATTCTTTCAAAATATGATGGATAGCTACAGTGTTTTCCCACTTATATATATACTAGATTAAACTTGTGTATTGCCACATCACATTTAAACTGATTTTAGCATATAAAAAAAATTATTAAAAAAATTAGAAGATTCAGATAACTGAATCACTAAATTCACTGTATTGGGATCAATTCATTTCATAATATATTTAAATAATAAATAAATAAAAATTGTGCAAACATCTAAAATAATTAAACAACAAAAATAAATTGTTAATTTTATACCTATATATAGAAAGCATTATTGAAAATCATTGTTACGTCACTATTATTACAATAACTATAACAACTAAAATTACCATTATTATTACTACACAAACAATAAAAATTATTAAATTATCTCGAGATAAAAAATTATAATAAAAGTTAAATTGTGCCAACACCTAAAATAATTAAAAATGAATGAATCATTGATTTTATACTTATATATAAAAAAGAAAACATTATAGTAACATTACTAATGATAATGATAATAGCAATAATAGTTGATTATAATGGTTACAATGCTTATGATATTAATAACTATGGTAATGATAATAATAATAATAAAAATAGATCATAAATTAATATCAAAGATATCGATAATAATAAAGATTATTATAGTGATGATATTAATAATGAATAATAATACTAATGATAAGTTTAATGATATTATAACAATAGTAGTGATAGTTAATATATATATATATAAAATGAACTAAGTTTTTTTTTTTTTTTGTAAAAAAAAAACCTCAAATTAATTAATCTTATTGTTCTGAAATACTTAAAATATAATAACATGAAGAATAAATCTTAAGAAAATAAATTTCTTTTTATAACAATAATGATAGTAGCAGCGATAATATTGTCAATAATAATTAGAATATTAAGTATCTATAATAATTGTTATAATAACAGCTGTAATAATTTTGATAATTTAACAATCATCATAATGACAATGAGAATAATAATAAAGATAATTCACTAATTGATGTTGTTTTCTTAAAAAATTTACTTCAGAAGTGTTTTTATGTGTGATATTTCAAATCTAATATCACGTTAATAAAATATATATGAATTACAAATAGACAAAACATATAGAAAACTTGGGTCAAACTATCTTTAAATAAAAAATATATGAGCCACTTGCCCTACATTTCGTCGCAGATAAAACCAAATTTTTTAACATGTCAAAAAATATTAATGGTTCTTGATTTTTTTAACAATGTTACACATCTAAACGAAATAAACAATCTACAAGACTTTCAATTATTAAGTTTTTTAATATATTTATTTTATTATAAATAACGCGTTTAAAATAATGAAAAGATTATTTTCAAGGTTTTTTCTCTTAAAAATAATTATATATTCTGATATTTATTTAATATTAATGATTTAAAAAATATAACAAATAACTGACAACAAAAGATTCACTATACACGAATAAGAGAAGGTTTCAGTTTCATTTCACATTACCAAAGCTGAACTTACTCTGTTTTTTAACTAAAGCTGCATTTAATACAAAGATAAATTACAATCAAAATTAAAAGTCAAAACTAAGAATATAAATACATAAATAAAAACAAATTATTTAGAATTATACAAAAATTACTGAAAAAAATAAAGGAATCAAAACTAAATTAAGAAATAAAAGAACAATAAACGAAATACAAAATAAAAAATTATATGTGTTGAAGTGAGGCAAAAAAAAATTTCTCGTTGCCGTGGAGCGCAGGCCAAATGGCTCATATTTTTGCCTTAAAATATATAAAAATTAATGTTTCTTTTTTTTTTTTGGTTATTTTTTCTTCAAGTCAAATGTTGTTTTAAGGCTAATAATTTTTTTTTTTGTCATTTTTTTTACTTACTATTTTGTTATTATTTTTAGTCTTTTTATTCTTCTAGGTAATTTTTTTATTATTATTTATGCAATAATAGTAATAATAATTTTTTTTTCAAATTATTTTTTTATGGCTAATAATATTTGTTTTTGTTTTGTCATTTATTATATTTTTTTGCTTACTCTTTTATTATATTTTTTATTTCTTTTATTCTTCTAGATAATTTTGTTTTTTTTTTATTATTTATGCAATAATAATAATAATCATTTGAGATTTTTTTTTCAAATGATTTTGTTAAGGCTAATAATATTTTTTTTGTCATTTATTTTATTTTTTTGTTTACTTTTTTGTTATAATTTTTTGTATTTTTTATTCTTCAAGATAATTTTTTTCATTATATATGCAAAATAATAATAATTTGAGTTGTGTTTTTTCTTGCTTACTCTTTTGTTAAAAAAAAATTGAGTTTTTTTTATTCCTCAAGGTATGTTAATAAATTTTATTATTTTAACAATATTAATAATAATAATAATAATAATTTAAGGTGTTATGATCTTGATGATAATAGTGACATTATAAATTATCATGATAATAACGATTATAATTTATTGTAATAGTTATGGTGTTTATGATGTAACTAATTATGACTTTGATGGTTATAATACTAATAACTCATAAAATAATATAAAAATATCAATAATGACTAGAAAAATTAGAATAATGATAATAATACTAATTATAATTGAAATAATATTAATAAAAACAACGATGTTGGTTATCGTGATGATTATTGTCGTAATAATGACAACAATTATAACAATACTGCCAGTAATAATCAGAATATTAATTATTTACAATAATAATTATAATAGCAGCTGTAATGATTATGACAATTTAAGAATCATAATTATTGAAATGTAATAATAATTGAAATAATTCATTAGTCGATTTTTTTTTCTTTTCAAAATGGACTTTCACGGTATTTTCATGTATGATATTTCAGATTTAATATCATATAAATAAAAAATATACGAAGTCACACATAGATAAAATGGGTGGGAAAATTGGGTCAGGTTATATACAATGAAAAAATATACGAGTCACTTGCCTTACGTTTCGATGCACATAGACAATCTACCGATTAAATAATTATCCAAACATTTCGAATAATATCAACATTCAATCACTTCGATGCACAAAACAAATAACCCATTTAAAACGGATTTTATCAATGATAATTTAACTGATTAAATTTTTAGTTAATTAATGAAAACATGCACAACAATCAATCAGTTTGCTATATCAAAAAAGTCCGGCGTAGCGCGCGGGCAAGGAAACTCATAAGACCTAAAAGAATTTATTTGTAAGAAATAAAATGCATGGAACAAAAGAAAATTCTTTAAGAGATTTTAGTGATAAAAAAATTCAAAATGTACACCAATAAAATACTGTATATTTTCAGCATGTACATGTCATAGCTTACCAGTGTTAATGACAGTAAATGATAGATGATGTAATGATAACAATTATGTGAATTTGAGAGTTATGTTGAGTTTGTTTTTTTTAAAGTGTTTTTTTTTCTTTCAAAATACATTAAATGATATATTATATATATTTTTTAATTATATTTTTGATATCAGCATATGAAATGATTTAAAAATATCAAAAATTTAATTTTAAATAAAAAATAAAAATATTTTCTTTTTAATTTTTTTCAAAACAGAATATGGACTATAATATACAAAAATGCTATCAATATAAAACAGAGCACAATAACCCTTTAAATATAAATAAAAACATAAATCAACATTAATCCATGACAAAAGGTTTTAACGAGAACATCTACTAGCACGGAAACTTTAATGATGTGACATTTTAGGTACTCTTAAAAGCCTTCATGGCAGTGTCTTTCCTATAGGTATCGAACATCAGTACATGAGATCGATCTCAAAAAAATGTGTGATATCAAGGCCTTTTTCTTAAATATAGTAATTAATCCATCACTGCAGGACGTTGGAAAGTTATTTTTGATGAATTTATGGACTAAGTCAACAATTGTTTTTGAAAAAAATACAATTTTGATTTTATAAAGAGATATTGTAGAATTAAATATAGAATATAGAAGGAAGATTTTTAAGTTTTTTATTTAAAGAATTCATCATATATTTTTACCTATCATACTTCAGCCACCTTCTTTTATTACACCACACACATTCGTAAATGGATGGATGGATGATATTTAAAAACAATAGTCACTATTTTATTTTTCAATTGTTTAAATGACTTTAGGATCTTAATCCTTGACCAAGCCTTGACCATCTTCCAAACAATATTACCAAAACTTCCTCTGAAGTAATCACTTCTACTACATAATTCGCACAACAGACAAGCAAATCTAATTACAGCCCGCTTTCCGCTATTACTATTCTTTTTTCACGTTCGCATCTCTCTCTCTCTCTCTCTCGATGGAAAATGGTTTCGACGCATCGTCATCAGTGGCCTCATCATCAACAGGAAGTTCTTCAATATTAGCAAGTCCAAGCATTCAAATCGTTTCGAAATCAGACTCAGAGAGGCTTCTTGGAAAGTTCTTTGATGCGTCCCAATATGATTTTGATTATGAGCAAAGTAGTCTGTGGTCTCCACCAATACCAGCTCGAAGGGTTTTCTTGGCTTCACCAGCAGGCCATTCAAAGCTTAAGAAAGCGAAGAGGGCGTGTAGAAGGCGCATGGCTTGTTTCAATGTACGTGTACTAATTATCCGATTCTCCTTTCAATAATGTCATATGATCTGTTTGTTTCAGTTCACCAGGGTACGTACGTGATTTCTTCATCATGTTTTATACTACTCTGTTTTTCTGTTAAATATATGTGAGCGATTTCATCATATGACACTACGCTTGTTCCTCATTATTCATGAGTTTAGTTCATTGAATTTTCTGGGGAAAAAAAACTATCGAGTAGTGGTTTTGGATCATTAACTATGCGAATGAGAACCATATTACACGTGTGTGTGCAGATATATCATTTGTAAATTTAATGCATATGAAGAGAGATAGAAATGTTTTGCAATATTCCCTCTTTGCCAAGATCATGTAATGATATATTTATATGAAAATAATTGTCATCTGGGTAAACTGTGTGATTAATTAGTTTTATCCAGAAAATGAAGTTGGCTCCTTTTCGTAATATATTTGCAGTACAGCTTTTGGTGCACTTCAAGACGACAACCTTAACTGGTGCCATCCCCGCCTTAATTTCTTTTCCAAAGGCATGTTTTTATCTCAAATCCCCACTCCCAAGCTGCATCGGGAAGCTTTTGTCAAAAATACACAGGTCTGTACATGTACGTATTCGTGTTGGCTACGATACATGTACAAACCTGTGTATTTTTCTGATACGTATGGCTACATGTAATCTACTTTCTCATTCTAAAATTGCAGCATCTATATGATACAGTTCTTACCAACGGAGTCGAAAGGGGAAGTACCCTACAAGTATATGGTCCTGCACTTTAAACCCAGTACGTAGAACAGTGTATGCCATTTTGTTTTACTTATACGATATACATACCCTGCTTTACAGTTGTGTCCCCCTATTCATTCTTGCTTAAATACAAGTTTAATTTGTGTTATATATATAGATATATATTCTGATTCCAAAACAAAGTATATATACCCACGCACGAGGTAGAATATATTTGAATGGGTACAGTGACGCATCATGGGACAGGGTCTGCAAACTAAACACCACGCAAAAGGGATTTTCAGACTGTGTTTCCTGCTAAAAAGCCACATATTTGCCTGCTTTTGAATAAGAGGAGAGACTGGGTAACGGTTCAATTACTAACCAAAGGTTGGATGAGCTTTCTCTCAAGACTCTTCTTTTGTCTGCTGCTAACTTGAATAAGATTCCCTCTCCTTTACTGTTTCCGTATAAAAATGAAAGTGTATGGGTCGGTTCTAAAGTGCGGCCATGGTCGATGCTTTCATTTCATGTAATTGATGCTACAAATTTCAAAAAACACAATTAATTACTATATTTAGGATCCGAGATCTATTTATTTTTTTGAGTTAAACTTCATTGGATATTATTCTCCAGTTTTTTTTAGACTTTATTTTTAAACCTTGTATCTTTATATACACTAGCTAACTGCCCCCGCGCGTTGTCACGAGCAGTCTTGTGTATATAATTTAACATAATTAAATCTAGAACGACAAATTTATATGATATAACTAAATAAAAGTTATAGATTAGGAGATAAAATGTATAAAATTTTAAATAGAGTTTGTTACGCAAACATAGATTACATATTTTAAAATGTAGGTATTGCGTCATAAAAGATCACAAAAGAGCGCAAACTAACATTAAAAAAATAGAAAAATATTTTTATAGGAAAAAAAATTAATCACTAAAATCATTATTGTGCAGATAGTAAAATTAAAAAAAATCATTTAATACAAAGAGCAAATAAAAATAATAATAAAAAAAATAAAAGGGAAAAGGAAGCAATATTAATTTAAAATATTATAACAATAGCAACATCGGAGTCTTAACATCTAAAATTATTATTGTTGTTACTATCATAACAATAAAAATTATCAAATTATACCGAGAAAAAAAATAAAAAGCATGAACAAAATAGCAAGCAAGAAAAACAATTAAAATATTATCATCATCATCATCATCATCATCATCATCATCATCATCATCATCATCATCATCATCATCATTATTATCATGAAAGAATAAATAAATAAATGAAAGATTAAAAAAATTGTAAAAACTACAAAAAAAGATAAAAAAAATACAATAAAAACTAAAAATTATCATTGTTATCACTGTCAACACAATAAAAACTATCAAATTGTTCCGAGGGAAAAAAACCCTAAAAAACATTAACAAAAGAGTAAGCAAGAAAAAAAATTAAATTATTATTATTATTATTATTTTCATTTATTTGTTTTATTTTTTGTCTTAATAATGATAGAGAAAAAATGGAAGAAAAAAAATCCTAAAAACTTCAACAAAAGATCAAACAAAAGAATAAAACAAAAATAAAAACAATCGTTGCTATCACCGCCAAAATAATAAAAAATATCTAATTATCCCGAGGAAAAAAACCCTCAAAAACATTAACAAAAGAGTAAGCAAGAAAAACAATTAAATTATTATTATTATTATTATTATTATTATTATTATTTTCATTTATTTATTTTATTTTCATTTATTTATTTTATTTTTGTGTTAATAATGAAAGGAAAAAAATGGAAGGAAAAAAAATCCTAAAAACTTTAACAAAAGATCAAACAAAAGAATAATACAAAAACAAAAACTATCGTTGCTATCACTGCCAAAACAATAAAAATTATCAAATTATCCCGAGGAAGAAAAAAATAAAAAACACTAACAAAATAGTAATCAAGAAAAACAATTAAATTATTATTATTATTATTATTATTATTATTATTATTATTATTATTATTATTATTATTGTGTTAATAATGAAAAAAATAAAATAAATGAAAACTAAAAACAACCATAAAATCTTGAACAAAATTAATATCACAAAAAGAAATCAAGGGATTAAAAAAAACATTAAAAGTATAAAAAATCAAATTGAAAGGGATTAAAATACAAAATTAAAAGTATAAGGACTGAAATGAAAATCAAATTTATTATTAATTTCAATCAAAAAACAAAATTGAAAAAATTGAAAGTGCTGTACCAAATTTATTGAGCTATTTAAACCCAACCCAGAAATTAAAAGAAGGAGGATCGAAGTGCAAATTGCACATTAAATTAATTTCAATCGAAGGACCCAATCGAACTAAATCAAAACTTATATAACAAAAATAAGGATCATAAACAAAATTAAAAGTACAAGGACCGAAGTGCAAAAGCAACAAAACCGGGGGACTCTCCTGCACTTTGACGTGCAGGAGAGAGAGAAACGGCTGCAGCGGCTTTAATCAGCCACCGCCGCGTCCACGACCGTCGGAGGACGGAACGCGCTGCACCGGGAGGAAGAACAGGCGGAGGCGATCGACTGAGACGCCGGTATCCCATTTCCGGTGACGCTATCAGCCTACATGCGCCACTTTAACAGGACGTGAGGCGGAATATAGTCGGTCGCGTGGACCACACGCGCCGACAATATTCCGAGAAAAATAATTAAAAAATGGGTCAATTACCGTTCCACCTTGTGTCTAAGTCACATATTTTGTCTTATTGGGGGCTATATCCGTATTTAGCCGTTTT
Source organism: Salix udensis (assembly GCA_029204005.1). NCBI lineage: Eukaryota > Viridiplantae > Streptophyta > Magnoliopsida > Malpighiales > Salicaceae > Salix > Salix udensis. Next base: position 10,121,704 of record CM055029.1, read on the forward strand.
AAAAAAAAAGAGTTGCGGCGGACCGGGCGAACCGGACCAGTCCGTACGCGTGCAATTACACCCTTAACCTTGAGCGCATAACATTGTTTTGTCCTATTATAGGGTTAAAATCGATAATACACTGTTCATGACAGGGGAAAAAAAAGGCCAGAAGAGAAAAAAACGAAAAAGCCCCCATCCACTCGGGCAAAGAAGCGAGAAAACAAAGGGTAGAATGGAACGCACACTGCCGCAATCCACAGTGATTTTAGACACAATCCACAGTGATTTCAATAGTAAAATGGCCACGCCTTTTAGTTGTTAGGTAATATGTCCTCATATAAACTAAACAATTTTTTCACAACATTAAAATTGAGGCTCATCTTTTGGGTTTTGCAATTCATGCTACTTTAAAGTTTATTTTTTCCTACCTTTTCTACTTTTTGTTTACCTCAGGTTCTAAACTATTTTTAAAAAATAAAAAAATATTATTGGGTTTTTATTTTAAAATAAAAAATATTTTAAAAATAACTATTATTACACTATCAGACACCTTCTAAAAATTTTAAAATTAGATGAGGCTACCCCACATCTAAGCTTTGTTCTTTTCTTAAACATAGAGATTGTTTTTGCTTTGCTAATATATTTTTTTTCCTATGGACGATGAACTGCATTCTCAACCTATATATTTTTAAGAGTGTCCTTGTAACAATTTGATGTGTTCAAGAATGATGTATTTTTTATGTTAATTTTGTATTTTTTTTAATATTAGTTTGATGCGCCAGGAGTTTTGTTTTTGAGATACAAACTCGAAAAATTAAAAGAAAAACACATCTATTTTTAGTTCGTTAGGCCTTCACGTATGAATTTTGTTCGTGATGACATTACAAATAGTTTGATAGAAAAAAAAAAATAAATATCTAATTTACTTAAATTATTAATTACATTATGTTAGAAAACAATATATATATATATATATATATATATATATATATATATATATATATATATATATATATATATATATATTTGTGTGTGTATGTATATGTATATGTGTGTCGTTTAAAGTAATTTCACAAGTTGACTGCAATATGAAAAACATAGTAACCAAACACAAAACTATTTTTTATTAAATCTCAAACTCAATCATAATTTTAACCAAATATTTTAATTTCAGTTATGAATCTGAACTAAAAGTATTTTTTATGAAACTATTTTTTTTTAACTTCAACCACAACAACAACCGCAATACCAAATAGACCACAATTTAAACCAAATACTTCAATTTTAGTTATAAAGCTCAACTAAAAATGTTTTTTTATAAAACTATTTTTTTTAACTTCAACCACAATATCAAACAGACCTTTAGGCTCATGCTCGAGCCTCAAGTCCTAGGTTATAAATAAAAAATATAACTATATCAATTTAAAATGAAAAATCTTAAGAAAAACATCTTGAATATTACATAAGATATATTAGACATAATTAAAAACAAAGAAATTTATTTGCGATTTGGAATTCTAAATGTTATTACTAGGAAATTAATAATACTTAAGGAAGAATTACAAAAGGAATTTATTTCAGCTTTTTAAGAACCTCCACAACATTTCTTACGAAAATAAAAATAAATAGATACCTCAAACATTATGTGTGATTTCAGAAAAACAATGGAAGAAATTTAAGGGCCATCTAATGAAATGCGAATGAAAAATGATTGGCTGTCGGTCTTGTGTTTGTACATCCACATTCAAGTGAAAAAGCTACATGTCGCCTATCGATCTTCACCTCCCCTTCTGAATCTGTTTTGGCGGGAATATAGAAATCAGGTAACGTTCATCGATCAAACAAATACATAGGATAGAGGAGAGCCCCAGCAAATATGAACCCAGCAAGACCCATCACCACTTTCAGGCTAGGCTCTCTTCTCCGTCTCCAAAAAGACCCTAAACTCGCTCTTCAACTCTTTAAAAATCCGAACCCAGAACCCCCTTTGAAACCCTTTCGCTACTCTCTTCTGTCTTATGACCTCATCATTACCAAGCTTGGCCGTGCTAAAATGTTCAATGAAATGCAAGAAATCCTTTCCCAACTCAAAGAAGAAACCCTTTTCACCCCAAAAGAGGCTCTCTTTTGCGACATAATCAATTTCTACGGCCGTGCTCACCTCCCTGAAATTGCACTCAAACTGTTCGATGAAATGCCTTCGTTCCGTGTACAAAGGACTGTAAAATCGTATAATTCCTTGCTAAATGTATTCTTGATGTGCAAGGATTTTGATAAAATGAGGGAACTTTTTGTGGGCATCGAGAAATTGGGGAAAGCAGATGCTTGTACCTATAATTTATTGATTCGTGGGTTTTGTGCGAGTGGGAGATTAGATGACGCGTTCAAGGTGATTGGTGAAATGACTAATAGAGGTGTTAGTCCTAATGTGATTACATTTGGTAATTTGATATATGGGTTTTGTTTGCATTCGAGGTTGAAGGAGGCTTTTAAGCTGAAGACGGATATGGTTAAGATCTATAGGGTTTATCCTAATGCTTATATTTATGCGTCATTGATTAAGGGGGTTTGTAAGAATGGTGATTTAAGTTTAGCTTATAGGCTCAAGGAGGAGATGATTAGAAATAAAATTGAGTTGGATTCAGCAATTTATTCTACTTTGATTAGTGGGCTTTTTAAGGTTGGGAGAAAGGAAGAGGCTTTAGGTGTTTGGGAAGACATGAAAGTACGTGGATGCAAACCCGACACTGTAACTTACAATGTGATTATTAATTTGTTTTGTAAGGATAAGGATTTTGAAGCAGCTTATAGATTGTTGGATGAGATGGTGGAGAAAGGGTGTGAGCCTGACGTTATCAGCTACAATGTGATACTTCGAGAACTGTTTAAAGAAGGGAAAAGAGATGAAGCAAACGATTTATTTGAAGATATGCCAAGACGTGGCTGTGCTCCTGATGTTGTTTCCTATAGGATTCTTTTTGACGGGTTTTGTAATGGGATGCAGTTCAAGGAAGCAGCATTTATTTTGGATGAAATGATTTTCAAGGGTTTTGTTCCTTGTTCTGCCAGTATATGCAAGTTTGTTAATAGGTTGTGTGAGGGAAAGAATGCAGATTTATTAAGGTCAGCTTTTAATACTCTTGAAAAGGGAAAACTTGTCAATGTAGATTTATGGACGATGGCTGTTGCCATGGCATACAAGGATGATAAACTCTCTAGTTCATTTAACCTCGTTGATAGTTTGATAGATGATATGAACTGACACCTGGACAATAATATTCTACTCAGTTATGTTCTGATGCTGCTCGTAATTGATTTAGTTCCTTCTTATGTGAGTGAACAGAAGTAAGAGGTTTATCACATGCATGATTGTGCGTTTTCCCACTCCTTGAATTCCTACATGCTCGCAAATACTTAGTGTACAGACCGTGTAAACTTTCTGGCTGGAAGGTTACTAAAAGCCTGTTTGGGAGAGCTGTTGTGGTAGCTTTTCAAAGTGCTTTTTGTGCCGAAATATATTTAAATAATGTTTTTTTATTTTTTAAAAATTATTTTTGACATCAGCACATTAAAATGATCTAAAAACACCAAAACATATTTATTTAAAATAAAAAATAAAAAAAATAAAAAAAGCAAAAGCTGCGGCACGGCTTGAAAAAGCCGTGCCAAACAGCCTCTAAATCTGGTTGATATGAAAATATGTATTTGAGTCTTTTTGGATATTTTGCATAGTAAAACCATGTTTCCACCCTGCTAGTAGAGAACAAACAATTGACTATTCGGGAGTATTTTTGATTTTTTACACTAATGTGAACAGTAAAATAATTATATTACCCTCAAATAAGACAAAAACTAATAGTTGCCGGTGGGGGTGTTTCTGGTATTTCAAAATTTTCTAGATAGTACAAATACGAAATGACAAAATCCAACAGTTGGTTGTAGGGGTGTTTAGGTAATTTTATGTTTTTTTTTTTAATTTTTTTCTGCAAAACATTGTTGATGTCTTTGACTAACCCGCCGACAGTTTTCTTCCTTGCGCTCTCTTAAGATGACGTGTGTGGCTTCGTCCGGTGGATCAAAATGTCCATACGGTGTCTCACCGGATTCGCCACCATGTTATATTCCACATGGTGGTGCTCGTGTTATCGCACGGTGGCCGGTAATATGTGATGGTGGTCGGTTGATTTTTCTCCTTTTTCTCTCTACTGCAATCTAAGTTACACGAAAATTCTCTTGGTTTATGGTGTTTTCCCTTTGAGGATTGGGTTGTGCTATGTGATGAATATTTCGGTTCCCTTTCTGATTTCAAGACTAATGTCTCCTTTTAAGAAGCCTTTGCATCTTTGAGCTTTCAGAATGTCATTGGATATCTTTGTCCAGGTATTGTCCAAATCATTGCCGCACACATAGATTCATTCTCTTTTGTAAAAGCTGCCTTTGAGTTAGCTCTTTCTTGGGATTGCGTTTTCAGTTAAATTCTTATTATAGAAAATTATTATATTGATCCTCTGAAAATATACCTCTTCATTTTGATTAAGATTTGGCCCAGTCATTTTCGCTTTCAGCAGCATCTGGGTGCTGGGACGGGAAATGTAACATATTCCAGGTTCCCTGTCCTTGCAGTTATTTGAATCTTATGTGGGATATATCAAGGAACTACAGTGAGTACCAGTAGACAACTCTTACAGTCTACAACTGACTAAGCATCTCTTCTTGGATTTCGGTTCTTTGTGCAATTCAAGTTATGTTTCCTGCAAACATGATGAGTTGGTGAATGACCTTCAACCATATTTTTCACTCTCTTTCCTTTCATACTTGAGCAGGTTTAGGTACATCGAAAGATATGATTGACACATGGCTGTGCCTCAGTATTCCGAAATGATCTAATCTGATAAAAAAAACTCGCATGATAGTTGATCTTTATCATTGAGGTATCTTATATAAAGAATGTCATGCTTTTATTTTGACTTAAATATTCCAATTAAGGGTAACAAATGGGCAAATATTAAATACAACATCAATTATATGAAGTCATTTGAGTAATTAAGAGAAGATTCATTATTTTAAATGAATTAGAAAAACAATAATTCATATGTTCCTATTAATTGTGAAATCCTTGTTAAAATGTGTTTTGAAAAGAATTTTAAAATCTTATTAAAAGAATCAATAATTAGACTATTACTAAAAAAACTAAAAGGGATCGGACATTAACTGTAGATTACTGTTGCTCAAGACTCATTGTCACTGTTCATTGGCAATAAGTCTTGGTGCATCGCGGGTGTTGGTCCTTTTTTTTTCGATTTTAAACAGTGTATTAATGAAATTAGCCCCCGAAAAGGACAAAAAACGCCGCCATTTTCAGGGGTTGAACGGTCATTGACCGTTTTCGGTCCGGACCGGACCGGTCCAACCACCCGGTCCGTTCAATATTTTATATTTAATTGAAAGTGCAAATAACCATTTTAGCCCCACAAAACGACAAAATCATGTTTTGCCGTTGAGGGGCTCCCCCGTAAATTAACCTTTTTTTTAATTTTTTCCGCCGATTTATTGCAGGCGCGTTGCCGGACGCGCCGAACATTTTCAACGTTCACGCGATGTTCAGACGGCGCGTGCGGTGGCTTCCGGCGTCCAAAAATACCCAACCGGCGTCTAGAATGATTTTCATAGATGTTACCTTCCCGCCGATGCGGCGCGTGTAATCCCACGGTGGCCATAGACGGTGTAATGGTCGTTTGAAAATTTTCACCCCTTTTCTCTCTCCTGCCTGCGCAAGCTGACGTCAGCGCAACTGTTTTTTCTCAATTTTCACTTCAGTCCCTACACTTCGAATTGTCTTTTTTTGGTCCTTATTGTTATTATATAGGTTTTGATTTCTTTCAATTTCGTCCTTCAATTGAAATTAAGTATATATTGTAGTTTCATTTCGGTCCTCAGACTTTGAATTTCAGAAATTGGTATGGAATCCATATTTTTTAAAGTCTCAAAGTTTTGATTTATTTCAATGTTATCCTTCCATGCAAATTAAGTATAAATTAAAGTTTCATTTCGGTCCTAATTCTTTTAATTTCCGATTTTCTTTCAAATTATTTAATTTCATTAGTATCCATGCTTGGATTTATTTCAATTTTGTCCTTCAAATTATATTTATTATATATGTTCGTTCTTAATTTTATCAATTACACTTTTAATTCCTTTATTTATTTTTTTATATTTCTGTCCATATTTATATATACATGCTATTAGTTCCTATTTTCAAATTTTATTCATTTCTAATGTTATTAAGTTTTTTTTATTTAATGTTCAAATTTTTTTGTGTGCTGGTAATCATTTAAAAATTAATAATTATTATAATTTATCTTTTTTCCCCTTCAAGTCATATAATTTGATATTATTATTGATAAGACATTCAAAATAATGATAATGATTATTTATTAGTTTTGTTTTCTTCTAAATATGTCAGACTAATTATATTCTTTGATATTTATTTAATTTTACTATCATTGCTCTTAAATACTTTTAATATAATAATATGAGTAATAAATCTTATAAAATAAAAAAATTATGGAGTTTTGTTTTACAATAAATATGGTCTCACCAGTTCTTATTATTTCCACTGTTATTAATTTTTTTATACATTTTAATTTGCGTTAATGATCATTTTAAGATTGATATATAAATATATATATATATATATGAGTAATAAATCTTATAAAATAAAAAAATTATGGAGTTTTTTTTAAAATAAATATGGTCTCACCAGTTCTTATTATTTCCACTGTTATTAAATTTTTTATACATTTTAATTTGCGTTGATTATCATTTTAAGATTGATATTTATATATATATATATATATATATATATATATATACAACCTTGATTTTTTAGAAAAAAAATACTATCATTGTTCTGAAGTAATTTTAATATAATAATATGAGTCATAAATCTTATAAAATTAATATTTTTTTTCTAACAATAATTATGATCTCACCAATTTTTATGATTTCCACTGTTATCAAGTTTTTTTAATATATTTATATTTTAATTTTTATTGGTGATAATTTTAAAATTAATATTGAACCTAGGTTTTTTTGGAGGAAAAATACTGTTATTGCTCTAAATTAATTTTAATATAATAACATGAGTAATAAATCTTATCAAATTAAAAATTATAGAATTCTTTTATCTAACAATAATTATGGTCTCACCAATTTAATATTTAAATAACTCATTTCAAATCTGATATTACCGGGGAGAAATGCTGCTTACAAACAAAATAGGTAGGAAAATTTATCCAAGTTATCTACAATTAAAAAATATATGGACGACTTCCCCTGGATTTCGATTACACTGTTCCTTTTAAAGGAAAAAAAATTTCTTGCAAATTTTATCTATTCCAATTTCATTAATTAAATATTAAATTAACTAATTACAGCACATAAAAAAAAATTTGTTGGTTTTGTTTTCTGTTAAATATGTCAAGCTAATTTATATGTTACATATTTTATCTATTATAGTATTAATAATTAAATCTTTCAACAACCAATTACAGCATTTAAAAAATCAATTAGTTTTCTACATAGAAAAAACCCTAACGCAATGCGCAGGCAAGCATACTTTAATCTATTGCAATTTCAGTTATTAAACATTAAAATAACTAATTATAGCACGCAAAAAATATAGGTTTATTTCTGGAAAAAAATATTACAATATTTTTATTTATAATGTGTCAGATCTAATATTACAGAGGAAAAAATGCAACTCATAAAAAAAAATTACCTACGTTATCTACAATTACAAAATATACGAACCACTTTCCATTTTAATTATACAGATTTTATCAATTATAATTTAACTAATTAAATATTAAAATAACAAAATACAATACATATAAAAACAATCAATTTTCTATATAGATAAAAAAAACCCGGCGCATCGCGCGGGTATACAGCTCGTTGAGAACTAAAACGATTTAACATTGTAGATATACTCCATGCTACATTATTTAAATCAAAATATACATGAAGGGATAATAATAATATCGAGAAACTAATTACTAAAAAGTTAAGTCAAATCATTCTTGATTTTTCTAATATTTTAGGGATTATGACAAGTTGCTAGATATTGTATTTGATCTTTAAATATAAATTAATCAATTATTGAATTGATAATAAATTAAATTATTTATTTTATCTTATTTAGAATTATGATTTATATTTAAGTCAACTTATTAGAGAATATAATTGGTCACACAAATAAAAATCATTTGTCAAAAATTAAAATGAGATGAGTAATTAAGTGTGATTTGATCATAAATAAATTTTAGAAATAAGAATTATAATGTAATTAATACCAGAGATTGCAATTATAGATCTAGAAAAATTAATTATAAACTTGATTTAATAAATTTATCCTAGATTATATATGTGATATTATTTAATGGGCAAATTGATATTTTGCTATTTATAAAAGTTTTAGGTTTTCTTATAAAGAGAATGTCATGCCTTTTACTTATTAAGAGAAAGTTGAGAAAAATACAATACGTAAACACTTAAAAAAAAAACCCTTTTAAGATATAACAATTTCTCTATCGTAAAAGAGCATGTTTGGCTGTGCGATCCAACCTGTTTTTGGCCGAAATTTGATTATTTTTTTTTTTGCATTTTAAATGAATATGTTTTGGTATTTTTAGATTATTTTGATGTGTTGATGTCAAAAATAATTTTTAAAAAAATAAAAAAAAATCATTTTGATACATTTCGACACGAAAAACACTTTCAAAAACTACTGCAATCGCACTCCCAAACAGGCCCAAAGAGTTCAAGAGATTTCTACTTTTGATGACTTATGATTTACAAAAACATATCTTTGAAGCAAATATTTAAAGATAAAAAGAATATTTAATCTTCTGTAATATTTATATAAACTCTCAATAATTCTGGATTTGTTTAATAGTATCTTTCTTTGGATCTCCTAATAAAAATTAAATTTATTGTTTCCTCTGCACACTCGTGTCTACCCCTAAGATATATTTGAATGATGTATTGCTGTAAGTTGAATATTGAACTCTTTATTTATTTATTTATTTTATCAAATATAAGTATATTACACTTTGACCGATTCGGAAAACCAGAACGAACAAAGCTACAGAGAGCTAAAAGCTCAAACAAAACCACAAGCCTACAAGATATTAAGGAGCTACAAACTAATCCTATAACAAGTCTGATAGAAACTCTGCTGATAAGAATTTGGACAAACAGAAGTTTGATTCAAGGCACAAACAGAAGCGACAAGAACACAAGCACAACAAGAACACATGCCCAGTTACATTTATTTGGAAAACGGACAGCCATGTGCTGCTGCTGCTGCGACGTCGACAGTGTTATCCTCTGATTCTGACAGGGATGGAGAGATCAGCGGTTCTTTCAGCAGCCCTCCAAATAACTCAGCTGGATCGTAGTAAATCTCTACTTCTTCTGCCCTAAGAGATTCATCTACCTGGGAACCCATAAAAAAGTCACAAGCCACTTTACTTATAAGAAATGTCTTCTTTTTTTTTAATCAGTGAAGATGTTCCACTTCGTAATATCATTTTATGTATTGGGTTTTCATTTTTTTGTCCTTTTCTTGTTAGTGGAAATTCAGAGTTGTTACAATTAAACTCAATCAAACTGAAATTTTTTTCTGAAACAAATAAAAGTAAGAATAATGGGTTCTGGGCCCAGGATTTAATGATGAAAGCACTATAGTTCATCCCATTGATTTCTTGACAAAAAGGCTTTATCGAATCATTTCAAGCAGGGAAGTAGGAATGGTAGTGGATAAAATCCAGAACTGTGTGATTAACAACGTGATCCGCATTTGAAAGCCACTGTGGAGCATAGTAATGCTAATTTTGGACTGATAACTTCAGGCTAAACTTGAAAGAGGCTACGTGGACAATTTGGAGTCTATCCTTTTTGCAAGAAAACACTGAATAAGAGCCATAAAATGCGAGAATGGATGGATTTTCCAGATTTTGTTTCTTGAAAAAAGTGAATTATTGATATTGTTAGCATGCTATTGCTAAGGAGTTGTGTTTCTTCTTCTCTTTCCAGATGAAAAGAACAAATTCTTACTGCTGTAGGGAATAAATTCTCTCAAGAGCATACCTGGAGGACTCCTAGGCCGAGGAACTCAACCTTCTCTCCGGTAGGAGCGTGGCCTTTGAAAGGTCCTTCAAAGAAACCCCAATGCCTGAATTTGAAAGAAATCACGGGCGGGCCTGAATACACACTCAGCACTTCCCATGCGAATCCTCGAGGGAAGGCAGATCGAAAGGCATCATGGGATGATTCAAAGGTTTCTTCGTCTGCTTTGTAGCACTGCAATTCCTTCGGTAGAGAACTTTTCAGTAAGGCATTGTAGCTCCCAAGCCCCAGTGTTTCTTCTCCTGATAAACCCTTTCTTCCTGTCATACAACCAGCAGACATTACTCACAGTTGTGCAAATTTTGTCAAAGAATACCAGGTAAAGAATATCTGGTTGACTAATCTCTGTAGCACTAACCTAGTTCAAATCAAAAAAGAAGAGAAAACTGGGTTTCAGATTTGGCACAGTACCATTGACAATGAGCTTGAATTTGTCAGGGTTAATGGTCTTGAAGTCCTGTAAGCGAATCTTGTGAGAGAGTTCCATTTCCCATGACTTGATAGCATTTTGCACTACTTCTTCTAGAGACCCTTTTGGCCATTCCTGCAAACCATGTTGGAATACGCAGATTAAGAATTTGACAGAGAGAAACAAATCCTGACACATGATATGTATAAGCATAGCTTAAGGGTGGAGAACCTTGGTCCGGCCTTCTTCGAAGAGCTGGTTTACGGAATCATATGTGGGAGGAGCTCCATGCCTCCACTGCGTGGTATTATCAGCTCCATCATGCAAGATAGATCTGTATATATCTCCTGATTTCTTGATCAAAGCTTCTTCTGCAGTCGCCATATCAGAGGCTTGCTACAAGGGCTTTACACTGGAGATGGATGGGCTATATAATGCTTGATAGAAACCAGAAAATCAATTGCTTTTACTGTGGTTAGTGTGTGAGGTAAACACACAGCATTTGTTTAATTTATTAGCTATATTATCACATAATCCCACCAATTCTACTCGTGTGAATGGCCACAACTATGTAGTCAAACTGTGTTTTGATGCATAAATATTTTTATATGAAAATTAATAACCCAGGAAGCAGTCCTCTACTCACTTCACACCACAAATCCAAAATCTACAAGTCAAGATTCATAGTCTTAGATGGAAATATTTAATTTCCGACCACAAATCACCTGATTGTCACCCAATTAAACAAATGGGTGTTTTTATTCATCAAGCAATGCCGAAGAGTAATCAAATAAATGGGATGCTCGCAAAACTTACCACCATCACTTTCACCACTGCTTTTTCTTCTTCTTATCAATGCCTTAACCTACATCTTGAAACACTTCTCCTAGAATAACATCATCACGTTGCCTCAGCATGTGTTGGCCTAAAGTCTCAAATGTTCTTATTTTAATGAAACAAATTATTTGTCTTCCATGACGGGGTGTTTTTGTTTTTATTTGTATATATGTTTTGCTATAAGAATATTTTTTACTTCAATTTTTTTTATAAAAACAAGAGTTACCAAATGTCTGCGCATTGCAAAAACAATTAGTAGGACGAATTCAAGGTAATGAAAAAATAATTCAGCCTCAAAGAGTAAGTACATGATTATATATATAAAAAATCTTTATATTTTCTCCAAATTAATTCGAACATAAAAGACTTCGATTGAATTACGATTCACCTAGCTACTATTTATTCACAAGTACCATGACTAATTTCTTATGAATTCTGATGATTAACCTCATAAATCCTCTCCAGTTGAAATGGAAACCACAACCCTTGCCCTCTTCACCTCGTCTTGCAAACCCTCAGTTAGTTGTCCACCATTTATTTACTCCTCCCTTTTCTTCTTACAATATTGCATTTATCTTTGACCATAGACCCCGTGGATTGGTTGTAGTTAGGCATAGTGGCAAGCAAAATAATTTACACTAAATTGGTAGCATTGGTTATGTAATATATTTTTTTTTTCGATTTTAAACAGTGTATTAACGAAATTAGCCTCTGAAAAGGACAAAAAACGCCGCCATTTTCAGGGGTTGAACGGTCATTGACCGTTTTCGGTCCGGACCGGACCGGTCCAACCACCCGGTCCGTTCAATATTTTATATTTAATTGAAAGTGCAAATAACCATTTTAGCCCCACAAAACGACAAAATCACGTTTTGCCGTTGAGGGGCTCCCCCGTAAATTAACCCTTTTTTTAATTTTTTCCGCCGATTTATTGCAAGCACGTTGCCGGACGCGCCGAACATTTTCAACGTTCACGCGATGTTCAGACGGCGCGTGCGGTGGCTTCCGGCGTCCAAAAATACCCAACCGGCGTCTAGAATGATTTTCATAGATGTTACCTTCCCGCCGATGCGGCGCGTGTAATCCCACGGTGGCCGTAGACGGTGTAATGGTCGTTTGAAAATTTTCACCCCTTTTCTCTCTCTTGCCTGCGCAAGCTGACGTCAGCGCAACTGTTTTTTCTCAATTTTCACTTCAGTCCCTACACTTCGAATTGTCTTTTTTTGGTCCTTATTGTTATTATATAGGTTTTGATTTCTTTCAATTTCGTCCTTCAATTGAAATTAAGTATATATTGTAGTTTCATTTCGGTCCTCAAACTTTGAATTTCAGAAATTGGTATGGAATCCATATTTTTTAAAGTCTCAAAGTTTTGATTTATTTCAATGTTATCCTTCCATGCAAATTAAGTATAAATTAAAGTTTCATTTCGGTCCTAATTCTTTTAATTTCCGATTTTCTTTCAAATTATTTAATTTCATTAGTATCCATGCTTGGATTTATTTCAATTTTGTCCTTCAAATTATATTTATTATATATGTTCGTTCTTAATTTTATCAATTACACTTTTAATTCCTTTATTTATTTTTTATATTTCTGTCCATATTTATATATACATGCTATTAGTTCCTATTTTCAAATTTTATTCATTTCTAATGTTATTAAGTTTTTTTATTTAATGTTCAAATTTTTTTGTGTGCTGGTAATCATTTAAAAATTAATAATTATTATAATTTATCTTTTTTCCCCTTCAAGTCATATAATTTGATATTATTATTGATAAGACATTCAAAATAATGATAATGATTATTTATTAGTTTTGTTTTCTTCTAAATATGTCAGACTAATTATATTCTTTGATATTTATTTAATTTTACTATCATTGCTCTTAAATACTTTTAATATAATAATATGAGTAATAAATCTTATAAAATAAAAAAATTATGGAGTTTTGTTTTACAATAAATATGGTCTCACCAGTTCTTATTATTTCCACTGTTATTAATTTTTTTATACATTTTAATTTGCGTTAATGATGATTTTAAGATTGATATATAAATATATATATATATATATATATATATATATATATATATATATATATATATATATATATATATATGAGTAATAAATCTTATAAAATAAAAAAATTATGGAGTTTTTTTTACAATAAATATGGTCTCACCAGTTCTTATTATTTCCACTGTTATTAAATTTTTTATATATTTTAATTTGCGTTGATTATCATTTTAAGATTGATATTTATATATATATATATATATACAACCTTGATTTTTTAGAAAAAAAATACTATCATTGTTCTGAAGTAATTTTAATATAATAATATGAGTCATAAATCTTATAAAATTAATATTTTTTTTCTAACAATAATTATGATCTCACCAATTTTTATGATTTCCACTGTTATTAAGTTTTTTTAATATATTTATATTTTAATTTTTATTGGTGATAATTTTAAAATTAATATTGAACCTAGGTTTTTTTGGAGGAAAAATACTGTTATTGCTCTAAATTAATTTTAATATAATAACATGAGTAATAAATCTTATCAAATTAAAAATTATAGAATTCTTTTATCTAACAATAATTATGGCCTCACCAATTTAATATTTAAATAACTCATTTCAATTCTGATATTACCGGGGAGAAATGCTGCTTACAAACAAAATAGGTAGGAAAATTTATCCAAGTTATCTACAATTAAAAAATATATGGACGACTTCCCCTGGATTTCGATTACACTGTTCCTTTTAAAGGAAAAAAAATTTCTTGCAAATTTTATCTATTCCAATTTCATTAATTAAATATTAAATTAACTAATTACAGCACATAAAAAAAAAATATTTGTTGGTTTTGTTTTCTGTTAAATATGTCAGGCTAATTTATATGTTACATATTTTATCTATTATAGTATTAATAATTAAATCTTTCAACAACCAATTACAACATTTAAAAAATCAATTAGTTTTCTACATAGAAAAAACCCTAACGCAATGCGCAGGCAAGCATACTTTAATCTATTGCAATTTCAGTTATTAAACATTAAAATAACTAATTATAGCACGCAAAAAATATAGGTTTATTTCTGGAAAAAAATATTACAATATTTTTATTTATAATGTGTCAGATCTAATATTACAGAGGAAAAAATGCAACTCATAAAAAAAAAATTACCTACGTTATCTACAATTACAAAATATACGAACCACTTTCCATTTTAATTATACAGATTTTATCAATTATAATTTAACTAATTAAATATTAAAATAACAAAATACAATACATATAAAAACAATCAATTTTCTACATAGATAAAAAAAACCCGGCGCATCGCGCGGGTATACAGCTCGTTGAGAACTAAAACGATTTAACATTGTAGATATACTCCATGCTACATTATTTAAATCAAAATATACATGAAGGGATAATAATAATATCGAGAAACTAATTACTAAAAAGTTAAGTCAAATCATTCTTGATTTTTCTAATATTTTAGGGATTATGACAAGTTGCTAGATATTGTATTTGATCTTTAAATATAAATTAATCAATTATTGAATTGATAATAAATTAAATTATTTATTTTATCTTATTTAGAATTATGATTTATATTTAAGTCAACTTATTAGAGAATATAATTGGTCACACAAATAAAAATCATTTGTCAAAAATTAAAATGAGATGAGTAATTAAGTGTGATTTGATCATAAATAAATTTTATAAATAAGAATTATAATGTAATTAATACCAGAGATTACAATTATAGATCTAGAAAAATTAATTATAAACTTGATTTAATAAATTTATCCTAGATTATATATGTGATATTATTTAATGGGCAAATTGATATTTTGCTATTTATAAAAGTTTTAGGTTTTCTTATAAAGAGAATGTCATGCCTTTTACTTATTAAGAGAAAGTTGAGAAAAATACAATACGTAAACACTTAAAAAAAAAACCTTTTAAGATATAACAATTTCTCTATCGTAAAAGAGCATGTTTGGCTGTGCGATCCAACCTGTTTTTGGCCGAAATTTGATTATTATTTTTTTTTGCATTTTAAATGAATATGTTTTGGTATTTTTAGATTATTTTGATGTGTTGATGTCAAAAATAATTTTAAAAAAATTAAAAAAACATCATTTTGATACATTTCGACACGAAAAACACTTTCAAAAACTACTGCAACCGCACTCCCAAACAGGCCCAAAGAGTTCAAGAGATTTCTACTTTTGATGACTTATGATTTACAAAAACATATCTTTGAAGCAAATATTTAAAGATAAAAAGAATATTTAATCTTCTGTAATATTTATATAAACTCTCAATAATTCTGGATTTGTTTAATAGTATCTTTCTTTGGATCTCCTAATAAAAATTAAATTTATTGTTTCCTCTGCACACTCGTGTCTACCCCTAAGATATATTTGAATGATGTATTGCTGTAAGTTGAATATTGAACTCTTTATTTATTTATTTTTTTTATCAAATATAAGTATATTACAGTTTGACCGATTCGGAAAACCAGAACGAACAAAGCTACAGAGAGCTAAAAGCTCAAACAAAACCACAAGCCTACAAGATATTAAGGAGCTACAAACTAATCCTATAACAAGTCTGATAGAAACTCTGCTGATAAGAATTTGGACAAACAGAAGTTTGATTCAAGGCACAAACAGAAGCGACAAGAACACAAGCACAACAAGAACACATGCCCAGTTACATTTATTTGGAAAACGGACAGCCATGTGCTGCTGCTGCTGCGACGTTGACAGTGTTATCCTCTGATTCTGACTGGGATGGCGAGATCAGCGGTTCTTTCAGTAGTCCTCCAAATAACTCAGCTGGATCATAGTAAATCTCTACTTCTTCTGCCCTTAGCGATTCATCTACCTGGGAACCCATAAAAAAGTCACAAGCCATTTTACTTATAAGAATGTCATTTTTTTAATCAGTGAAGATGTTCCACTTCGTAATTTCATTTTATGTAATGGGTTGTCCATTTTTTTCTTTTTCTCGTTAGTGGAAATTCAGAATTTTCAAGTTTATAGTATCTTGTGCTTTTGCAAATGGATGCTAACTTATAAAATGCGAAGCCATTGAGTTTTTTTTCAGAAACAAATAAAAGTAAGAATAATGGGTTCTGGGCCCAGGATTTAATGATGAAAGCACTACAGTTCATCCCACTGATTTCTTGACAAAAAGGCTTTATCGAATCATTTCAAGCAGGGAAATAGGAATGGTAGTGGATAAAATCCAGAATTGTCCTTACAATAAATTCTCTTAAAAGCATACCTGGAGGACACCTAGGCCAAGGAACTCAACCTTCTCTCCGGTAGGAGCGTGGCCTTTGAAAGGTCCTTCAAAGAAACCCCAATGCCTGAATTTGAAAGAAATCACGGGCGGGCCTGAATACACACTCAGCACTTCCCATGCGAATCCTCGAGGTAAGGCAGAAAGAAAGGCATCATGCGATGATTCAAAGGTTTCTTCATCTGCTTTGTAGCACTGAAATTCCTTCGGTAGAGAACTTTTCAGTAAAGCATTGTAGCTCCCAAGCCCCAGTATTTCTTCTCCTGATAAACCCTTTCTTCCTGTCATACAACCAAATATTACTCACAGGTAATTGATAATCCTGCCCACTGAACAATTTTGCAAATTTTGTCAAAGAATATCTGGTTGAATAATCTTTGTAGCACTAACCTAGTTCAAATCAAAAAAGAAAAGAAAACTGGGTTTCAGATTTGGCACAGTACCATTGACAATGAGCTTGAATTTGTCAGGATTCATGGTCTTGAAGTCCTGTAAACGAATCTTGTGAGAGATTTCCATATCCCAAGACTTGATAGCATTTTGCACTACTTCTTCTAGAGACCCCTTTGGCCATTCCTGCAAACCATGTTGGAGTACGCAAATGAAGAATTTGACAGAGAGAAAGAAATCCTGACACATAATATATATAAGCATAACTTAAGGGTCGAGAACCTTGGTCCGGCCTTCTTCGAAGAGCTGGTTTACGGAATCAAATGTGGGAGGAGCTCCATGCCTCCACTGCGTGGTATTATCAGTTCCATCATGCAAGATAGATCTGTATATATCTCCTGATTTCTTCATCAAAGCTTCTTCTCCAGTCGCCATATCAGAGGCTTACTACAAGGGCTTTACACTGGAGATGGATGGGCTATATAATGCTTGATAGAAACCAGAAAAGAAACCAAATCACTTGATTTTACTGTGGTTAGTGTGTGTGGTAACCACACAACATTTGTTTAATTTATTAGTTATATTATCACATAATACCACCAATTCTAGTGGTGTGAATGGCCACAACTATGTAGTAAAATTGTGTTTTGATGTATAGATATTTTTATATGAAAAACAAAAAAAAAATAATAACCCAGGAAGTAGTCATCTACACACTTAAACACCACAAATCCAAAATCTACAAGTCAAGATTCATAGTCTTAAATAGAAATATTTAATTTCCGACCACAAATCACCTCATTGTCACCCAATTAAACAAATGGGTGTTTTTATTCATCAAGCAATGCCGAAAGAGTATTCAAATAAATGGGATGTTCGCAAAACTTAAGCATCACTTTCACTAGAATAACATTATCACGTTGCCTCGACATGTGTTGGCCTAAAGTTTCAAATATTCTTATTTTAATGAAACAAATTATGAAACGATTCACCTGGCTACTAATTATTCACAAGTACTGTCGCGACAATGTTTTTTCACTCTTCGTGCCCCGTCATCACCCTAAGAGGGAGACGGCGCACGGTGAAAAGTGTTAGCATAGAAGACTAGAGTATGAAAGATGGTATGGAATATGTGTATAAATAGAAAGGTGCACACACAACAAATATATGTAGAAACAAAATATCAATACAACACAATTTGAAATTTCATTCTCCCTCTATTTTCTCTCTTCTCTCTCTTCCCTCCGGTCAGATGCTAGACAATAGTGAGCTGCCCAACATATCCAAAACTCAGCCTAATCTAACGGTGGCCGGCAGAGATATGGCTGTCGGAGCACAACCCCCTTCTCCTTTTTCTCTCTAACCCCCCCTAACTTCTCTCCCCTTCTCCTTTTTCTCTCTAACCCCCCCTAACTTCTCTCCCCCCATTTTAAATGTCTTTTTTCTTTTCTTTTTCCTTTTTTCCACCTCTGCTCTTCTTATCATTTTAAATCATAATCTTTTTATTTATTTCAATTTCACCCTCCCCTCAACTTATTTTATTTCTCTTTTAATTTAACACTTACATTTATTTCCCGGGGTTTACAAATAATATTTTTTTCCTTACTCTTTTGTTAATGTGTTTAGGTTTTTTTCTCTCAATAAAAATAATGATGATGATGATAATAATAATAATAATAATAATAATAATAATAATAATAATAATATTTTTTTTCCTTACTCCTTTGTTAATGTGTTTAGGTATTTTTCTCTCAGGATAATTTGATAATTTTTATTGTTTTAGCAGTGATAACAATGATAAAAAAAAAAATTGTTTCATCTTCTGCTGAGGTTTGTAGGATTTTTTTGACAATAATAATAATGATAATTTTTTGACAATAATAATAATAATAATTTTAGAAGTTGAGACTTCGATATTATTGTTATTATAATAGATAATGTTGATACCTTTTAGTATACCAAATTTTATATATTAAAATATTATATTTTAATCTTAACAGCTGTAAAAATTATTTTTTTCGCCCGCACTACACCCGCAACGTAGTGCGGGCAGTTGACTAGTGAAAACTATAAGAAAGACCCCACGAAGACATTTTCTCTTTAATAAGTCAAATTTAGTTTTTTTGATAGCCACAAAATACGAGAATATCTCACATACAACAAAATATTGTAAAATCAATGTATTATTCAAGCAATCTGCAATGGCTTACATATAGAATATTTATATTGAAAACTTAATGTCTAAACCCTATTAGGCCTAAAACATGTTGGTTGAATCAAACCCATTTGCAAAAACAACCCAAATATATTAATTAAACATAAGAACCCAAAAATAATTAATTATAAATAAAGTCTAATGTGAATTATTACTGCAACAAAATATGAATAAAATATAATACGAAATAACCTAATTCCCTAGTTAAATTAAGCATAAGGCCGAATATATGCCCCTAATAAACTAGGATTAAATTGTTAGACTTTATATCTCTTTTTCATTCTAAGAAGTCAGAACTCACTATAGTAATAATTTTCACGTCATATAGTCTCGTTCTTAAGAGAGGATATTATATTTGTAAGCTTAAATAATCATCTTCTAATTTAGAATGTTGATGATGCCCCATACATTTCCCTGTAGAACTAGAATTCCCTTCAAAACATGGAAAATAATTAAAATGAACTATTCTTTTATGTAGTTGCCCCTTTACTTTCCTTTATAGTAAGGATTTAATCAATCAATCCATCACACTAGAGAAAACCTTTATTGTTATATAATTAATAATCCTCGTAAAATATGGAAACTCTTAATCATTATCAAAATTTTGAGGATTTGGTCCCAAATTGGAGGTTTGTTGCTCCAAATTGCTCAATCTAATATTTTATTTGGATCGGTATGTAGATTCAATCTTACTCAATTTTGAGGCTTTGTTGAAGTAATTAAGACATCATCATATCTAAAACAACCAGAATTTTTTTTTATAAAAGATGCAAACTTTTTATTTGGATTCGATCTTGTTCAATCTGAATTTCTATAACTCCAAATTCATGTGTTTAAAGTTGTGAACTCGATCAATCAAAATTGCCAAAAACAAAGACCAAACAACGTGTCAATTATCCTCTCATCTTTAAGTATAAATGAAGCGTCATCTAGGTGAATTTAAGGTTTTTAACTTGAGATTGGGAAATTTTCAATTAAGTCTCTATTCTTTTGATCTATTCAAATTATAACCCTAATTGCCTCTAAACCTTTATTTGTTTTCAATTTCACCTCTTCCAAACTCAATTGTTAGTCCTTAAGTTGGTTTCCCCTTTTCATTTTGGTCCTTGGTTATGAATTTGTGCATTTTGGCCCTTAATTTACCAACTTTCAATTCTTTCAATTTGGCTCTTGATTTAGACAATTTCAACCTCTATACTAACGCACCATTTTTTTATTGGTTCTTGGTTTTGGATTTATTTAATTAAGTCCTTAATTACCCATCAATCTTCTATTTAAATAATTAAACTCCTAATTTGATCAAATTAACTCTTAAAAATCACAATTTGACCCTTAGATTCTTTCGATTAAAATCTAAATGGACTTGAAAAATCAATTTTTATTTCAATTAAGCCCTTAGTAAATAAATAAAAAAAACCTTGAAAAGTTTTAATTAAGTCTTCAAACATCCAACATGAATTGTCCTTAAATTGATATTTTCTTGCTAATAAAACCTTATGAGTAAAAATACACTATTAAATTTTCCAATCCTGTATATTTGATCTTCTTCAACCTGTCTTCAGCAATTTCCAAGACATTCTGGTATACTCTTCTCACTATTTTTTTTTTTCTCCCAACATTTTTTTTATTTTCACTTTTCCATTTTTATATATTTTTTAATGTTTACTTGAGGCTCTAAAAATGGGTAACAATATTTATATTAGCTCCTATTTTCCAATATTTTTTCATCAGACACATGTTTCACCATCATTTGAAATCACTTGGTATTTCAATAAAGGATTGGTGATTATATGATAAATACCATTATTATTCACAAACACAACATGACCTTCATTTACCAACTTTTAAACTTGATATCTAAGGTTCCATAAGTTTTTAGTTAAATGACCCATAATCATATCATGATATTCTTATTTAGTATTCGGGTCATACCACCTTATACATGGTGATTGTATGTAACAATCCGGCCCAACCTGCCATATATTGTTTGCTTTGGGCTTTACCGTCCTCACAGTTTTGTCCCTGGTGATGCGAGCCCATTTCTGAGCCTGACGCCCCAAAACACGTATGACAAGTTGGCAACCAATACTCTTAATAAGGCCAGGTACCACTCCCTCACCCGCTGATGTGGGATATTACAATCCACCCCCCTTAAGGAGCCTGACGACCCTATTAGCACAACCGGACAGCCAGTGAGGTCGGCTCTGATACCTAATGTAACAGCCCAGCCCAACCTGCCATATATTGTCCGCTTTGGGTCTTACTGCCCTCGAGGTTTTGTTCCTGGTGACGCGAGCCTACTTCTGAGCCTGACGCCCCAAAACGCGTATGACAAGTTGGCAACTAACACTCTTAATAAGGTCAGCTACCACTCCCTCACCCGCCGATGTGGGATATTACATTGTATATGGTTTGTTTTAGGATAAGGATAATGTATCCCATTTTCATAAGATGTTGGTGAACAATTATAAATGAAAAAGGTATATCAATATTGGATAATAACACTTATGAAATTCACATTCCTACAAAACTAAATGATGCTTGAGTTTCAAAGTTGAGATATTAAAAGGATAAATTCGATGTTATTTTTTTGATATGTCATTCAACTTGATGCCAATATTTACTGATAAGTTTTTAATTTGTTTTAGTTTAAGGCTTTGCTCAATCCTTTTCATTGCAATCACCATATTCATGATATAGAATGATGAATTACCAATCAAGTATTCAAAGTATAGAAAAGATTATTTAAATTGAATATGAGATATTTCTCTAACTAATCAGGATGAATTCTCACTACCATTCCAAAACACCTAGGAGTTCATTTGTTGTCCGACTTATTATTTCTTTTTTTAAAACTTTGAAAGTCAAACTTGTTTGAGCCATTAATAAGTTAAACTTATATTTGTTAGATTTGTCAATTTCTTGATCTTGTTTTTATCTAAGCTTATATATCAAGTCAAGGCATTACCACTCAAACTTTCATATGTCATATGATATGTTTGGAGTTTCAATAGTCATGGGGATTTGTTCTAAAGTGTATATTTTTGCATCATCATTTTTATTAGAGGGCCTTTTGTAAGATAGCCTAGTTTGAATGGTTTGATCAAGCAAGCTAGTGAGTTTAACTACCTATTTTTTCCTTTGTTTTGTATTCTTCTAGTAATTTAGCTTTAAGAGAGATTTCTCTTAATTTTCTATGACTGTATGATGATTGAGATTTCAAAATATTATTTCTATTTTTTTAATCTAAAAAACAACCTATATAAAATAAATATTCAATGGAAGAAAAAATCTAATTGAATATGACAATATAGGGAGAAACTCTAAAAGAAGTTTCTAGCCATTATATATGGGTAGGTTAACTAGATAATTTTGTTTATTAAAAGGTTCCTTTGTTGCTTGTTAATAGACTTTAATAGGCTGAATTGAGGGCCTACAAGGTGAAAGAGTATTGATAAATACCAAGCCATTTTGGTTTAGTGATCGCGTTCAAACAAACTATCCAAAAGAATTTGATGATTTCACGTGTACTTCCTGAGTCATTGACTTATCAGGACACCGTTATTTTCCTAGTCTAACATAAAGTAATGTGTGTGCAAAAGAAAAGTGTTATGGTGATAGACATAACTCATATCTAATCCAAACAAAATAATAAAAGGATAGGGTTCATGAAGTGCAAGTACACAAAAGCATTTATATAAAATCAAACAATAAAAATATATTGATTATTATAGATAGATAATTGTAACAAAGAATTCACATTATAAATCAAAGCATGAAAACATATATTATCATAAAATCAAGCAAACAAATCTTGGCCCTAAAAACAACTCCCAATAGAGTTACCATTATATCATATGAGGCATCTCTATAAACTATATTTAAAAAAGGTAAAAATAGAAACAATCAATTTAGTTTTATGGCAACTACGAACTCGAACTAATCTTCAAAGTTTTCCTGGTAAAAGACTAATTATGTTAAAAGAAAGATTAAAATCATCCTAAAATATCATATTTAAGGTAAGTTACTTCATGTTTGTTTTTATTGGTAAAAAGTATATGTTGTGCATACATGCTATGCTGATATTTGCTTAAATTGGTATACATGTTTTGGTTATTGAAAGTATGAGACTAATAAAGTTGAGGGTGCTGATGTGAAGCTCAAATCATTAATAAGGCTTAATCCTCACTTTTTGAACACGAACTTTAGACATAAAAGGATGTTTATGGTTTATTTGACTTTGTCCTATCTTCGTGTCATGGTTCAAAATGGGCTTAAAGGTCACCATTTGGCCTCAATTGGCCTGTATGAAATCATGCAAATCCCATCCAAAATCACTTGACATATCAAACGAGAGAAATGCAAAATGATAATTAGACACATCATGTCAATCCTTTTACCATGCAATATTCGAGGAAAAAACCTAATTAGAACTTACGAGCTGACTTGCCCGCGCGATGCACTAGGTTTTTTTATATGTACGAAACTGATTGATTTTGCGCGTGTTGTATTTGGTTAATTTAATATTTAATTAATAAAATTATAATTGATAAAATCTGTTAGAAACAGGGTTTTTTCCGCCTAAAAGTGATTGAATGTTGCTATTGCTAAAACTTTTTTTATAAAATCTGTTAGAAATGGTAATTTTTTTCTATATAAAAAACTAATTGTTTTTATGCGTGTTGTAATTGGTTATTTCAGATTTTTAAGTTGATTATTTAACTCAGATGTATAGCATTTAAAAAAAAAATTAGGACCATTAACAATTTTATTACATGTTACAAAATTTGGTGCTGGCTCTGGCAAAACGCATGACATTTTTTATTTTATTATTGTAGATAATTTGGTATATTTTTTCTACATGTCTTATCAACATGCAGTTTCATAAAAAAATTTAACATAATATGAGAGTTGAAATATCATACATAAAAAAAAACACAGAAGTTATTTTTTAAAAAACACACATTGACCAATGATTTTTTGTCACAATTCTTATAACTGTCATTATAAATACTATATACATAATTAATATTTTAATTATTATTGGTCATATTATCGATGATACCATATTTTTTTGTTAAATTTTTATTTTATTTTATAAGATTTATGTGTTAGATTATTATATTAAAAGTATTTTAGAACACTGATAGTAAATGATTTTTTTATTTTAAGAAAACAAATAGGTCATTTATATATATATATATATATAACAAATATAAAAATATATACTTAGCCTCATATATGTATAAAACAAAACCTTACAAAATCATTATCATTATTTTTAATGCCTTAACACTGATAGTAAATGATTTTTTTATTTTAAGAAAACAAATAGGTCATTTATATATATATATATAACAAATATAAAAATATATACTTAGCCTCATATATGTATAAAACAAAACCTTACAAAATCATTATCATTATTTTTTATGCCTTACCTATAATAATTAGAAATTTTCACAACTACAAATATTAACAAAAAAGCAATAAAAAAATTGAGAAAAATTGATTACATTTTAAAATATTATTTTTCTTTAAGAATAAATAATAAAAAAAATTAAAAGGAAAAAAATTCTTAAATATCATTTTTCAAATGATCACCAAAACAAATTAAAATTTAAACATTAAATTTTCTTAAAAAATAATAACAGAGGAAATCATATAAATTAAGAGCAAAAACCAAGAGCATGTACATATAATCATAAACAAAAATAACAACTATTTCTAATATATATATATATATATATATATATATATATATATATATATATATATATAAATGAATTAAGATAAAATCAAAGATTAAAAGTATAAGGGCCGAAATAAAAAATAAATGTATATGAACTTTAATTTAAAGTACACAATTGAAACAAATCTAAATTTTGATACCGAAAAAAATTAAAAAAAATTGAAACCAAATTGGAAATTAAAAGCCTGAGGACCTAAATGAAACTTAAATTTATAATCAATTGCTATTGAAGGGTAAAATTGAAACAAATCAGAACTTTGATACTGAATATATTAGGGATTTCAATCCACACCGAAAATTAAAAGACTGGGGACTGAAATGAAAATACAATATATAATCAATTTCAATTGAAGGGGTAAATTTGAAATAAATCAAAACTTCTATACCAGAAATAGGAACATAAAAAAACAATCAAAAGATAAGGGACTGAAATAAATACTTCAATAACACCGGGGATTGCCGAGCACTTTCGCCGATAGAAGAGAGAAAAGAGGGAACAAACGTTCAACGACCAACTGGAACTTTTCTGGCCACCGTTACATGCAACGCGCTCCACCATACAGTGTAGGATATGGAGGCGCATCCAGTGACACGTTAGATGGTAATTTTTCATTGCTGTAGTATACGTCACACGCCGCAGGAATGGGGCGTGAGCTCGAAAACTGGCAGTGTGTCCTCTGGACGCGCCTGCTGCAGTCAGTCAGAATTTATATTTTAAACGTGGTTAATTACCTAATCATCCATATAAACAATTCATGGATTTTGTCTTATATAGGGTTATATAAGTATTAGCACACTAAAGGTATTGTTAACTCCGAAATAAAATATAATTAGAAATAGTGGAAATTACGGCTTCACCCCTGATGCTAAATCAACATTTTTGTCGTTTATGGGGGCAGAAAGATAGTTACCCAACTTGTGAACTGTTCATGGAAAATATGTAACAATCGTGATACCCCTGCAGGTAAAACCATTTTTTTATCTTTTTCGAGGGATAAAACCGTTATTTTACTGTTAAAAAAAATTAATAAACTGGTGAACCGAACGAACCGAATCGAACCAACCTGAAAACTGAACAATACTATTGTTGTCCATAATGATTTATCTCACTATGAACAACAAGTGAACCACGACCTGTTTTAGCTTTTAGAATAACAATAACAACAACAATAACAACAACAATTTACGCTATGCTAAGCAGTGTTGTTAAATTCATTTTTCAAATGATTTTTAAATAATCTTAATGTATTAATGATATAAATATTATATTTCATTTGAATTACCTACATAAATTACGCGTCCAAAGGTGCTTAACTTGGTGGGAAAGAAGGCCAAGGTAATAAATTTTCTGTTTGAATGACGTAGGATTTACGCACATAACATCTCCATCCATTGATTTATCACGTAAATGACCATGCTCGCTTTATCACCTCTCTCTTTTCATTTTTTTGTGTCATGGCAGCTGTTTTTGACTTTTTTTCCCTGAACTCTTATTTTCAAAAAAATGGTTTTATCTTTGAACATAGGCTTATGGTGACCTGTCAGCGTTTTGGGCAGCGTAACTATTACCATCCACTGTGAATCCTTCTCTAAAATTACAGTACAATCGTGAGCTGATTTAGCTTTATAAATAAATAAATAAATAATAATTCTTAGATTGATTTTGATTTATGAGAGAAAAAAATACAAATAAAAAAAGAAAAAGAAAAACATTGATATTGATATTTACATGTATAGAGTCATTTATTGTTAATGCTATATCCAAAGAACAAACTAATTAGAGTTTACAATTACCAAATCGGTTTACAAAAACAAATGACAAAAAAATAAACATACAAAAATGTATATGTTCAATATTTACAAAATGAAAATAATCTCCTTTAAGTATGATATTCAAGGAGAAACACGATTTTTAGGTTAACTTTGAGTTACAAAAGAAATTAAACTAGTCAACATACCTAAAAAGAAAAAAATAAACAGATTCACACATCAAATAAACCAAACCCAAATTCAAATAATTAGGAAACATATCAAAAATCAATTGAAAAAATTATTCAACACATTAAAAGTCGGGAAAGACCTACAAAAACAAGTAAAGTCGATTGGAAGATCTAGAAGTGGTATCGTTAATGATGATGTATGAGTTTAATGCTAGGATAAGTGACCTATGGAGAGTGGGGGTAAACACAGGCATGATAAGGGATAATGTTGTTATACCACTCTTCTAACATGGTGGTTGGAAAGATAATTGGGTTTTTCTCAATTCTCCTATTTTCAAGATTTGAAATCTTGTGACACCCATTTTTCTTTGGATGTTATGAGGTTGCTATCTATCTTTACTCAATTATTGAAAAAAACAATTGGGAGGGTGTCCATCACCAATTACTACTATTTATTATTGTCAATTTATTACTGCACCAACATTCAGCCATCCTCCTCTACGAACATGGAGACTTGCTTGCTTGTGCCGTTGAAATTGCAACCCTCAAATTGTCCTGCAGTGCGATGGCGGGGATTCTCAAATAACATATTTAATATTTGGTTGATTATTCTCATAGTACACATTACGGGTTTGACAAATTAACCTGATTAATTCTAGTTTTTTAATTGATTTTTTATTCAATTTTATCACTCAACATCTTTAATATTTGGTTGATTATGAATTAAGTTTCGTCATCTGTTTCAATTTGTTATTTATAAAACTATTCTAGTTTCATGATTCAAGTCACAGGTTTCATGAGTAAACCCAAGCTGACTTAGATCCTTTTATTGTAGTATTTTAGATTGATTTTTTCTACATTTCATCATTTAACAATGGGTTTATTGAAAATTGAGCTTCATTTTATTTTGATTTGTTTTATTTAAGGTTATCATGATCTAATCATCCAAGTCGCAAATTTAAAAATTTTGATTTCGGTTGACAAATCATATTTTCAACTCTGATAGAGTTGGTGATATGCTTTATTTAGGGTTATTTTTTGAAAAAAAAATATCAATTTTTTGGTCAAATCATATTTTCACAAATCATTCAAGTTATGTTTTTACTCTTTGAATCGATCAGGTCATATCAGTTCCACTCTGACTCTTTTACTTGTGTTTGAAATTTAAGCTGCATAATTTAAATTAATTTATCTTTGAATTTAAATCAAAATTATATTTGTTGAATTAACATTTTAAATTATATATAAATAAAACTCCAAAATAATGCACCAAAACATTTTAAAACCAAAACATAGCATTTCAATTACAAACACAACACCAACTAGAACAGAATTTGCAACGTCGTATGTGTTGCATGTCGAAATTTTAGTCCAAGACCTAGGCCGAAGTTGACTCTAGTCCTGTAGCCCATCAGACCATGGTCATGTATAAAGAGCCCATTTTCTGAGTAGTCCAGTAGGTATGCCATCTCTTTTAAAGGTAATGGTTTAGTATCTGATTTTGAGCATACGGGAGCAAGATTTAACTGCAAGCAATTGGGAGCGAGCAAACAAATTCACCAACAAAGCTACTCAATTTTGATTATCAAAATAATCCCTCTTTCTAACCACTAATCAAGTGGCAACTGTAAAGTCTGACAAACTATCTCGTATGAGGTCAATATAAAGATTCCAGCTACCTTGGCTAGCTATTTTCAATCTTCTTTACTGCTAGTAATGCTTATGAGATATTGATTCAAATGCTGGCCAAAGATTTTTGTAGAGAATGACTCAGCGACATGCTTCCTGGCCTCTCCACCCATTCTGCTTGCCATCTGAGGATCCTGAATGACTTTAGCCATCGCCAAAGAGAAATCTTCTGGGTTAGGGTCACAAAGAAATCCGGTTTCTGCATCCTTGACAGTCTCCACAGGGCCCCCACTATTGCATGCAATCACAGGCTTGTGGGCTGCCATTGCCTCCAATGGGACGATGCCAAAGTGCTCATCCTACATTTATTGAACAGTTAATTTAAAACCCTTTTTTCATCTCAAATTATGATCAATGTTATACACAAGTGAAAAGGGTCGGACCTTTGGAGTATAAATGACACACAGGCACTGTGAAAGAAGTTTATTTCTTTCAGCTGTTGAGCAGGATGTAATGAAGCTAATCTGAGATGAGACTCCTTCCCTGGCAGCCAGGTGTTTAAGTTCATCCAGGTATTCAACATTCTCTCGCAGTCGACTATCATATCCACCTGAAAGAAAAATTACAAGCAAGCACTTAATGAGCAAAGTTGTGGTTTTACCATTTAAACACGTCTAATTTGTCTTCCCTACAAATCAGGTTAATATTCCAATAATAGCCTCTTATCATTAAAATTTTGCCCCGTCTCAGAATAATTTTCTCTGGTTATTTCTGTTGCAAGAATATCTGCATTTTGCATAACATATTTCCCACTCATTCAAAAAAATGCAATAGAAAATTGCATGCTAATTATGTAAAGTGTGATATCAATCTTGAAAGTCTTGAGTGAAACTTGAGTGAAGGTGCATGCACTCCCCAGTCCCTCCCTTCCTTGTTTTTTCAAGAGAGGAAGGTACATGGCCCTTTCGGCAACAAGCATAAAAGGGATAAAAAAATCACTGCATCTCAAGTACAAAAACCATTTTCCAAACTCATCAATAAAAGAAATGTTTTAGTAACATAACCCAGGAAAGAAGCAAATCAAGACTTGCCTGCAATGGTCAAAGTAGCTTTCATTTAGTTTTTGACTTTGAAGGCCATGTTCCTCAAGGGTGTGAAGTCTGGCAAAGGCAGAAACTGCCAATTCTATGTTCTTTTTCCTTTCAAAGCGATTTATTGAGAGAAAATTCAACCTATGCCACATGAAACAGATAAGAATAAGATTCTGAGCTACTGGTGGGAAAAATGCAACTAAAGAAGTTCTTCTCTGACATTTCAAGAGCATGCCTAGAGTTACAAGATGCAAGAGATATACAATAATTTTCATTACTTATAAGAATGAGATTCGTGGAATTGGTCCACATTAACAGCAGGATAAAGAACAGCAGGTTGGATTCCCCGTGCATGAAGACGCTTGAATGTACTCGCAAAGGTAGATGCAGTGAATTTGCTGTTAACAAGTATAATATCAGCCATGCCTGCAGTCCCCAGGAGCAGTAAATGAGAATCATTAGGTTCAACTGGAACAAAGTTAACTCTAAAGACATAATAATAAATAATAATAAAAAACAGAGAATTTGGAAACATACCCAGTTGTAATTTCTTCTATAAAGTCAATGGGTTTCCTATACAACCTTCGGAGAACAGTTGTATGGTGAGCCAGTAACAAATCCGGGAAATGGCAATAAAAAACCACCTGGATATAGAGGACTAGAGTGTAAGAAACCTGAGGCTAAAACCTTTTGAACAGCAGTTCAGTTCATATCAAAGGCATAGAATATAATACCTTCATTGATTTTTTAAGTTTCAAAAGCGGGATGACAACAGAGACCTGATCTGCCAATACAACATCAAAAGATGGCCACAGGAATAACACGCAAAGGGCAACGAAAATGCACCTCAAATACGCGCACAAGGCATGAAGACGGTAGAATACATGCCGAGGCAGGAAAGAACCGTATACAGTAACCGGAAAGGCCCCTGTACAGCCAGCCAACATACATGAATCAGGTGCATCATAGAATTTATCCAAATCAAATACAGAAAACAGACCTTATCGGAGAAGAAAATGAAAACAAACGCAAGTTACCGGAAACAGTTTCTTCAAAGCATCGGTTTTTATCATGATGAGCAGTAAAAATATGAACATCGTGGCCATGGGAGACAAGTTCAACAGCTGCATCGACTATTAATCTTTCGGCTCCACCTATGAATCATTGTAATATACATTAAAAGAAAAACAAGAAGAAGAATAAGCTTTCTTCCTGGTTACTTAAATCCCTCTAGCAAACAAGCATTGAGTTCTTTTACCCATCACACGATTGAATTGGCTTCATAAAATAAATAAATAAATAAACAAAAAAATTGTTTCTCTGAAAATGGAGAGAAGGGATGCGAAAATTTACCTATACCAAGATCTGGATGAATGATGGCAATCTTTAATTTTCTCTCCATTTCTTTGCTCCCGCTTGATCCAATTCCAGCGATCAATCGTTTAGGGGGTGAGGAAGGCAGAGACGTCGTTTTATGCTTGATAAGCGACTTGTCGTTTGACTATGAGCAGTAAAATAATAAAAAGAAAAGGAAAGAAAGACGCCGCTTCCGGCCCTCCCCCATATAAAAATGAATACCGAAAGAAACAATCGATAGCATGACTTGAAATCACAATACAAGCGAATTGCTTGGGGACGATTGCAGAAAATGACAATAGAAGAGGTGGCAGCAGGTCCCGCCGGCCCGAAGGTTCTCCGTCTGCTCTACTTTGTCGGCGCTGGATGTAAGTGCTGCTTAATTTATGCAATCTGCCTATCTATCTGTCTATCATCCAATTCAAATTTTACTTTCGGGGGGTATATTTGGCAGTTATATGCACAGTAGGAATCAACAAGTGGAGAGAAATCGAGAGAAAATCAATCCTCCAACAACAGCAGCAAGAGAAGAAGATGAAGAATGATTTTCTGCCTCAAAGCTCAACAAGCTCCGTGCAGAAGGTCATCAGATGATCATGTCTCTCCCTCAGGTGGTCCTTGTCTTTTCCTTTTTGCGTTGCAGAATTTGTAGTAATTCAATCATTTTGTACTTATGACAAAATTACTCTTCAACACTTAGGCAACGTTCACTACTTTTTTATTTGTGATTTAGTTTCTTGATAAAACATATAGCTTTGGCTAATTTATTGCTGGAAACAAATGTCACGGACTGTTTGGTTACTGATTGTTGGTTGCTCATTGTGAGAATTGACAACCTTCAATCTTGAAAATTTTGTGCTTTGATCCATTTTCCTTTCGAGCTCAATAACTTTTGATGCCTGTATGCTCGTATCAATTTAGATTTATTTATTACTAAACAGCTTGATCTGGTTAAATTTTGGATTTCACCTGCTGTAGTAGAAAGTCGTAACTAGAGAGGAGTGTTTTTGAAGGTTGAACCAGGTGAATCTTTCTTTCCCAAACTTTTTCCTAATGGATTGTCAAAAGCTTCATTAAATAGCAGCAACTTCATTTAAGCTCATAATCCCTACTAAATACGCCTTATTCATCCACCAGAGTTTGTTTGACTGTTTTACATTATAGTAATAAATATAGCATTTTATTATGTTTAGCATTGTCCCAGTAATATTGCGTTTTGAGGACCCTTTTGATTTTTTAAGGGGCAGAAAAATTAGCATCAAAGAACTCCATTGGCTTTACAAACAAAGTGTGTTTGCCAGGAAGGATGGGGAGAGGACAGGTGATGAGTGAAAGATACTGTGTTTTCTCTGTTTTCCACGATGGATCAAGACTTGCTTTCTATCCTTTTTCAGTTGTAATTTACAATTCTCCCAATCTAGCAGATTAGCTTTCAGAATTAAGCCAAACACTTTGATGGATGAGTTAACATCCATCTTTTTTCATCTACATTTTACCCTATTCATCTTTCTCCTTACTCATCCCTCATGACAAATAGACGAAGACCAGCATAGATGTTCCATTTCGATAATGTTCAGTCATTTAATATTGTGGAAAGAGCTTGTTTGTAAAAGACTGTCTCGCCTTAGGCAAACAAGAATTTATCTCCTCAAAATCAAAAAAATCATAAAGTCTAATAAATGCTCAAGTCACTTGAGCTTGAGAAGAAGGTAATACTTGAGTATAGAAACTTCTGGAGTAGGCTATCTTTTATGTTACCAAGAAAAGATTTGAACTCAAAGGAGGAAGAATATTATTGTAAGTGAAGCTACAACTTCTTAGCTGGCCTGGATAAATTAACACTCTCCTCCTTGGTCATAGGTTTTATAATTTCATTGATAACAAACTATAACTCTAAGGGCTTTATGTAAACTATACTTCTGCTTTGAAAAATTCTGCACATATATAGGAAGAAATATAAACTTTGTGGTAGTGAACAATGGTAGCAGTGGTGAGAGGAGAAATGGGAGTGTTATTTTTAGTATTTAGTTTTGTCAATTCATGTCTAAGTAGCTGTTTGGAAGTGTGGTAGAAGTTGTGATAGAAATTATGATTCTTGCGAACTGACCCTGTCTATGTGAGTTTGGTGAGCTCCCCATAGTAGTCATCCCAAGAGTGTGGGTCCATAGCTTTCAGTTAGCGCCTGCTGGCATTCTTCCCAGGTAACCCATGGTCGTGCTCTCTGAAAGATTAGAACCAAAGATGCACTCCTTCTTCTAGGTGGTAGGCGACTACTAATGGAACTTTCTCAATTGCGGGAGTGGTGGAACGCAAAGAATTGTTTCACCCGGTCAATCCAAGTGATAGGATCATGAGGAATTAGATTGTTGCTGTGATGTCCCTACCCCTGTTCTTCTTACACTTAACTCTTCCATTTGAGTTTGTAATTGAAAGAACATGCCATGCATCTCCCGTTGCATTTGTTGTTAAGTAGGACTCCTCCATTGGTTGTCATGTTGGGTGGCTCCATTGTCGGATCCCTACTCTGATACATTGCTGTTAGGTTCCGAATAATGGCGAGCTCTTGCTCGGCCTCTGCCCCGTCTCGGAATGGAATCCACAGTAAGACTGAAGTCAGTAATTGTAGAATAAGGTGTTTTTGTTGGTGGGAAAAATTCTATCCGCTTCTCATTAATCTTCCTCTTTTTATACATTTTTTGGAAAGCTGGAAACAACTACTACTCCTTACGAAAATGGAAAGTGGATGCTGAAAATGGAAAAAGCGTGGGCACAACAGCAGGAACATGTCCATAATCCTAACAGAATTTGAAAGAGTCAAGAGCAAAATAAATGTGCTGCATTCCTACGCATGTAAAAGATGTCATTCAAAAAGCCTATCTTGTGACCGATAAAAATAATGTTTAGAGTATGTTATAAATAATTTTTTTTTTAGAAATGTATTAAAATTTTATTTTTTTTATTTTAAAAAAAATATTTTTGATATCATTTAAATATTTTTTTTAAAAATCATTTTCAAGAAAAAATCTATTTTTTTTCTTTTCAAAAAGCCATTAAACAATTTTTATTTAAAAAACAAACAGCTCCAAAGTCCTTGATGTTAGTTGGCCTCATGGTGCATTGTAAATTAGTTTCAATAGACTAAATTGTTCCTCTAAATTTTAAAAATAATGAATTAGTCCATATATTTCTAAATCTATTTTTATCTTTATCCTTTGCGTGTTATTTTTCAATTATTTCATTTTTTATTTTAAACAAATTGAGAAAAATAATAATTATAAAAGAAACAAATAATAGAAGGACCAGTTTGTAGTTTACTAAAATAATTTTGTAAAAATAAAAAACAATTCAAATTAGAAACATGTTTAAGCAAGAGGTTGACTATTAGTTGTTTTGATTTTTAATGAATCATTGATAATACAATTTTCATCAACAAAGATAGGTTTTGTTTGGAAGTAACAAATCAAAAAGCCCACAAAAATATAGATAAAGTTAACATTAATCAACATAATTCATAAAAGAAATTATATTATTTAGCTAGATAGATGGATAGATAGACAAGCGAGATGTAGAAGAGAGATGTACGATCTAAAGAAATCCAAACTCTTTGTTTGAATGAAGGAGAAAAGGGGTGGAAATAAATCATACATAATTAATGGCTATTAGGTATAATGTCCCCTGGTACTGTCGATAGAGGGATCAAATGCTATAGCTCTTTTGTTGGTAGTTTGGAAGATTAAAGTTATACATAATTAATAGATATTAGGTACAATCCCTCCTGATACTTATTCATAATTTATCCCTTTATCTAGACTTTTATAAAAACAGGTTTTCTTGTAATTGTAATATTAAATGATGATTTTTTTTCTTATAATTTCATTGATAAAAAACAAAAAATATTTTTTCTTTCCACCCATACTTTTTTACTGGATCCCGTTTTAGGAGATCGATCGTGCCACATGCGACAATTAAAAATGACATCTTTTATGTTCAATGATGCCATATAAAAGGGATATAGATTACATTAATATAAACAAATCCAATTAGTTTCATAATATAAAAAGGATGATAAACTATCTTGAAATGTGGCTTTCATTACACAATCTCTAACACTACTTAGTGCCCGTTTGGTAACGATGGTGCAAACTGCGTTTTAACCCACAATCGCAGTTGATATTACTCAAAATCACGATCGAAAATCAAGGTTCACAAGAAGTAGGTTTTTTATGTTTTTCCTGCGTTTCATGAAACGGGTATTAAACCACTACAGGGATTGAGTCTCCTCAAAGACTTGTTATCAAGCAGACAACCCCAACCTCATCAAGCAGACAACCCCAACCTCGTCCCTGTCGGCGTCTCTTTGCAAAAACATTATACAGGAAAGCAAAACATAGAGAGGAAAGCAAACTTCCCCGAAAATGATTGGAGAATCTTAGGTAATCTTCTTTCCTAGCCCCGACGTCGTCAGCTCCCTTTCTCCCCTTGACAGCTCCCTCTCTCTCTAAAACTAGCCACCTTCAACTCTCTCTCTCCTCAAAGACTTGCCAGCAAGCCACCTAGCTCCACCCTCATCATCACCGACAGCCTCCCCTACACGCCAGCAGCCCGGCCACCTCCAGCAAAGCAACAAGAACAACCCCAGCGATAGCAAGCAAAAAACATCACCTTCCGATGTCCATTCCGACCACCACAGGCCACCATTTACGACGTCACCATCACAGGAAAAACCATCTTGTCCTCCTCTACCCATCGACATCGTTCGTCGAAGCTCTCGTCTTAGTCGGTCAGAAGCTACTGTGCACGTGAATTAATTCACGTGCACAGTAGCGCTGCACTATCAAGTCTGAAGAAAACGTGAACAATGCGGCGCACCGTTTTCACTTGGCTTTTAATAGGCAGCTTTAAAGCTGGACTTGGGCTGGGCCTTCTCTCGGCCCAGCCCAAGTCTGGCAGAGGGGCTTTGAGCCAATTTGGTTGAGTCGACCCATTTAGTTGGGTCAGGCCCTGTCCAATTTTTTTTTAAAAAAATATTTTAAAAATAAAAAATAAAAAATATATATATAGATAAAGATTTGTCCTGATGAAAGGGAAAGACGTGTGACTTCGTTGCACTCTACAAACCTGTTGTTTTCCGATTGATTAGGAATTAGAAACTTGCAACTGGTTTTGGCATTGGAATTATATCTCTACAACTGGATCGCAGATATTGTTACTAATGATATTGTTACCATATGTTGTTCTTCGATCAAATAGCAAGGGATCATAGAGGTATTCATGTATCGATTTAGTTCGTGATAAAATTACAAATAGTTTGATGAAAGAATAAAAACAAATATTTTTTTTTCATGAATTATTAATTATGTTTTATTGTTATGATTATTAATCTACAAAATTTTAAAAATAATATATATATATATATATATATATATATATACACATATATATATATACATATATATATGTGTGTGTGTGTGTGTGTCTTTTAAAGTAATTTCACAAGTTGACAGCAATATGAAAAACATGATAACTAAACACACAAAACTGTTTTTTTTCAACTTCAAACTTAACTACAGTTTTAACCAAACACTTCACTGCTTAGTTTTGAACCGCAATAAAAACTATTTTTTATAAAACTGTTTTTTTTCAACCTCAACTACAACAGCAACCGCAATACCAAACACACCCTTTTGAAATTTGGAGAGAGCTATTTTAATTGCCCATGTTTTTACTAACATCATATCCATATATTCAAAATGATGATATTTAAAAATTGCATAATTTTTTTATTAACGATTAACTCTCCAACATTTTAATAGAAAGTCTCATTAAATGGAGACGCAACGACCTGATCATCTATTCAAAAGACATTACAATTTTCATAATAAAAAAATCGACTTTACTTTTTATTATTGCTGAAGCTACTGGACAGGGGAAGGTAGACGACAAGAGGGCCATCAGCAATCCTTTCTTTGCTTAATTGTCTGCCTCCAAGCGACACAAAAAATTATTAATGTATTTTTTTATTTATTAATTTGTTAGATCCTCATATTCGTCGTGGTAATCATAAATTCATAATAATCCTCCTTACCATAAAAAATATTAAGGAAACACCCTCTTAGCACCAGAGGTATTTACAATTCATTATGCTTTTTATAAAAAAAAATTAATTTTGAACTAGAAAATGTTATGTAAAATTTCACATATAATCCAATTTGTTTTTCCGTCGTTGTCTTAAAGATAACTTTTAAGGGTTGTGTTTGATATTGTTTTTGCTTTTTGTGGTTGAGATTTTAAAAAAATAGTTTCATAAAAAGCATTTTAGCTGCGCTTTAAAATAATTTTTTAATATTTTTGGTTAAAACTTTGATTGAGTTTGAAGTTATTGAAAAACAATTTCAAGTGTTTGCTTACCAAGCTTTTCATATTGCTTTCAACTTGTGAAATTACTTTAAAGTGTGTGTGTATTGTTTTTTAAATATTTAATAATTATAATAATAAAATGTAATTAATAATTTAAATAAATTAAACACTTTTTTTTATTCTCCTGTCAAACTATTTGTAATTTCATCACGAACTATAAATCCATACGTGAAGGCCTTTGCGATCCCGGAACAACATATAGTAAAATATCATCTGAAACAAAATTAGGATTGCGAAACAAAAATTATATTGTAATCTCCTTCTAATATATTTATTTATTTTAATTAATTTTTAAATTATTTTAATATTAAAAATATATTTATATAAGAAAATATAATAAATAATAAACTAAAACTCCCCTCCACCCCTCCCAGAAATTTACTGCTTCCGTGAAAGACAAATTTTACAATTTTTGACATAAAACCATATAATTTTTTCAACTTCTCTATATTAACCAAACACTTAAAATAATTTTTACTACATTACCGGTCACACCTCACTTGTAGACACCCTATTAGCTAAAACTTGGAGGACAGTTTTGGACAACAAGACAGATTATCCATCTCATCAAGTTGCAAACTTTATCGAAATAGATAGAGAATATTTTTTATGCTTACGTGGCTCTTTGTCCAAATTTAATCCGAATCTCGACAAGCAAATCAGCAATGATCTCATGGTTTTATTAAAAATTAAAATAATTTTAATCATTGCAAGCTTTTATAAAAGTCAAGGAAAGCGAGATATATTACATATTTTTCACTTAGTTAAATTCGTAATAAATGAAAAACTATAATTAAATAATAACTTTGTTCCAAAAAAATAGTTTTTAATAAAATAGAAGCGGTTAAGTTTAACTATATTTTAAAAAATTTATGTACCCGTATTTTTAAAAATATGATTTGATAAAAATACTATTTAATAGTGTTTTTAAAAATTCTTATTTTTTTAATATAACTAAATCATTTTAATTTAAGATAATAAAAATACGATTTTAAAATAAAAAATATTATTTTAATATATTTTTAAATAAAAAACACTTTAAAAATTAATTTAAACGATTAGCCCCGGTACAAACACCGTTAAAACCACAGATTTCCGCTTTCATAGTTCCTTTCTGTTTAATTTTCAAAAAATTCCTACCTCTAGCACCATCGCTTGACCTTTCACTTTCTAATCACACAAGTCTCATGTCACCATCTCCCCTCAACCAATAAAGCCGCGCCACCTTGCCAAATCTAACACATTTCATTCGTCTGTCGAGGTGAAAATCACACAGCCACATCACTTTATAAGCCGTTTTCGTTTCCTCTGTTTTCCCTTTTTATTTTTATTTTTATTTTTAAAGTTTGAAGACAAAAACACTCAGAAAAACGGAAAAAAGAGGCAGTCTGCCCTCTCTTTCTGCCTTAATATGTCGCTGAGAAGATCGATTTTATCGCGAAGGTTCTCAAGATCCTTTAATAACCAGAACAGAAACGAACGAAATGCAGTGGAATCGGGGCGAGTCGGTGGTGAGTTATGGGCCGAGTCGGGATGGGTGGGGGAGTATGTTACCTGAGCTATTAGGAGAAATAATAAAACGTGTTGAGGAGAGTGAGGATCGGTGGCCTCAGAGACAAAGCGTCGTCGCTTGTGCTTGTGTTTGTAAGAAATGGAGAGATGTTACCAAAGACATCGTCAAGTCTCTTCCTAATAATAATGATGATGCAAGTCCTGGCCAAATAACTTTCCCTTCTTGCCTAAAACAGGTCAGATTTTGTATTTATTTATTTTGGTGAATTTTTAATTTTTTTGTCAAGGAATATTGGTGATGAAGGTTTTGGTTTAAGATAAATGGAGTTTTTAATTTTTATTGGTTGAAGTAATTGAGGATGTAGGGATTGAAATTCTGTGCATTTGTTTTAATTGTACTCCATCATTTACCCTGATTTTTCTTTCAATTCTATTATGTTATTCATTATTTATTTTTATTTTTATTGTGGAAAACGAAAGACCCGAGAATTTTAAAATTTTGGATGCAACTGTAGAAAGCAAATAACTTTGATTTTTGAGCAGTGATAATATAAAGGTTTGAATTATTATTATTTTTTGGGTTCCAACAATTGGTTAATCCAGCTTCTATGGTTTCACAATATGATAATGTAGTCTTTTATGTTTAAGGAATTCAATTTATTGAATTTTTGAATATCCATCTATGTTTAGAGAATTTTGATATATTAGGGGGGGCTATTGATTATTGTAATGGTGAAAGTTTTCGGTTTACGAGATGCTTTTTGGTTTGAATCTCGGAAAGCTGAGAACAACCATTTCTCTAGAAAATGCTGGAGGACATTGTCATCGATAACTACTTCCCAGATGCCACTTTGGTTGGGTCTCCATCTGGGAAATTGTGTTTTTTTATATATCGAAGGGATCATTCTTTTGCCTAAGATTTTGGAGATATTCTTATCACATTTTAACGCAAGATATCCATTAGTAGATATGGTATTTAGACAAGGCAGGGATTACTGACATGTAAATTTGGAATCAAGATATATTCATATAACTAGCTGAGCTGAAATGTGACTTGGTTGTTAGGAAATGATTCCTGCAGAATAATTGACGCCTTGTTTCAAAATATGTTTTTGTGTTTTAGGCTTTCATTTTCTTGCCATTTTTCATTTCTGTGCAAGATGAATATCTGGTAATCTTGTCACTTTTGGATTCTCTATTCAGCTTCCTGATCTGTACCGTGTGGCTTGCTGCAATTGCTGATCAATTATGTTTGCATGTTTTGAAATTGACGGTTCCTTTTCTTTTCATTTGTTAATGCAGCCAGGTCCACGTGACTTGCCCCATCAGTGTCTTATTAAACGAAATAAGAAGACTTCAACATTTTACCTATATCTTGCTCTTACTCCATGTAAGTATATATTGGTAGACATATTTTTGCAAATTATGAAGACGTGGAGAGGATCTTTCTACACACTTCTTTTCCAGCTAATTAGTTTGATTGAGTAAATTGTTGACATGTGACTTGCTTGTCGCAAAGATGAAAGAGACATGGTTCATTCTTGTCAACTTGTAGAGGATGACTTTTGTCTCTATATATATTTGATTGTGACCCTATGCTTCTTCAAATCAACTTGACTCAGTCCTTATTTGATATCAAGTATTCTTGTCAATAAAATAAACATGACTGATTCTGGTGTCTCACCTATATATTGACTAGCATGTAATGTTAAATCAATTTTTAAAAATAAAAATAAAAAGTAGATGAAAAGAAAGGAAAATGATTTTTTTTTGAATTTGGAGTTGTATGGTAAACTATGAATGATAAAATGTTTTTTGTTTCATCAATTGTGTAAGGTTATAAGAGGTGCCTCATGATGGTCAATGGTTCTACATAAATTTGTAACTGTGCCTGGAAACTTGGATCAAATGTTTCTCATGTAAACATGAAATCTTGTGTTAGACTCATATGTTTCTTCAAAAATCTATTAGTAAATGGCTCTGGCATTGCTTTGTGATATGTTTTTCCAAATTTTGTCAAATAGACAAATTATTCATGTTCTTCATCTGTTAATTCACGTTTTATACCCAGGATGATGCAGGACAGCCTAGGGGGCTGTTCAGAATCTAACTTTCAGAGGCTATGAAAAGTGATGTCAATAGTAATTTTATGGTTTGAGCTGATCTTTTCGTTTTTAATGAATGTAAGATTGGATGGGATTGAATGGGTGGATGCTTTAGAAACTCAATAGAGGTTAGTTGTTGGTTCAAATATAGGATTTAACTTACGTGCTGCCAGAATTCTGGAATGCTTTTGGTAATTATTGAAATAATCATTTGAGGGATGTTGTAAGCCATGTTTGGACAGGTACAAAACTTGAGGTGCGATTAAGCAATACTGAACAATAAAAAAGCAATACTGATTGATAAAAGTTAATAATGAATGGGTTGATGTGGTATGCAGTGCTCACTGAAGTTTGTAAATTTTGAGTTGCAAACTGTGTTCTAGTCTTACTTGCTGGTTTTCCATTGCTAGATTTCGAGTTGTCATAAAAAAATATTGGCTTCATCATTTGAGTGGTATAATATTACACAAATGAGCTTAGGCTAATTATTCTCTTCTGTTTTTCTCACTAGCATTTACAGAAAAGGGGAAGTTTCTTCTGGCAGCACGGAGGTATAGGCATGGTGCTCACACAGAGTATATCATCTCACTGGATGCTGATGAATTATCCCAAGGAAGTAATGCTTATGTTGGAAAGTTAAGGTAATGTAGTTTTGTATCAAATCAAGGGGTATGTTGTTTCCAAAATAATGCCCTTCTTGGATATAGTTGCCACTTCCCAGCAATTTGTGCCTGGGTGTTTAGGAACCATTTACTCACGTTTTGCTAAGAATCTACATAGCATTTTACTTTTTCTGTTTTAAGTATGATATTGTTTTTTTCTCATAGTCATGTTTGCATTCACATAAATTACAGTGCTGGGACAATCTAGTTTTCAAGTTTTTTCCCCTCAAATTGTTGAGATCATTTATTCTTGATTCATAATACTTGGCATTTCATTGTAGAAGCAATATGCATCTTATTTGGAACAATAACTAGTTTAGAGTCGTACAAAAAATAATATAAAAAGTTGGGGGCTTTGGGATAATTAGTCATGAAAATAATTCCATTTTCAACTTTAAATATTGCAGTTCGGACTTTCTAGGTACCAACTTTACAATCTATGACAGCCAGCCACCACACAGTGGTGCAAAGCCCTCAAGTAGCAGAGCTAGCCGGCGATTTGCATGCAAGCAAATAAGCCCTCAAGTTCCAGCAGGCAATTTTGAGGTTGGGCAGGTCTCTTATAAATTTAACCTCTTGAAATCAAGAGGTCCAAGGAGGATGGTTTGCTCACTCAAGTGCCCAGTGCTGCAAGAAACAATCAATGACAAAAATCTTGACAATTCAAAGATGAATGGACTGGAGTCTGCTTCTTCTGGCTGTACGGTTTTGCGGAACAAAGCCCCAAGGTGGCATGAGCATTTGCAATGTTGGTGCTTGAATTTCCATGGCCGGGTAACAGTAGCGTCAGTGAAGAACTTTCAACTGGTTGCAACTATGGACCAAAGCCAGCCGGGAGGGAAAGGAGATGAGGATACTGTCCTCCTCCAGTTTGGGAAGGTAGGCCAGGATACTTTCACCATGGATTATAGGCTGCCACTTTCAGCTTTCCAAGCATTTGCCATATGCCTTACTAGCTTTGGCACCAAACTGGCCTGTGAGTAATTTAATATTGAAATTTCTGTATTCCTGTGCATGTTTTGCTGTTAGTAGTGTGCAGATAATTTCTACAAATGCCGTTTGGCTGGAAGAAGCCAGTGATGTAAATGCTGTTATGTATTCATGAGAGGAGTTCCAAAATTCTCCATTCCCAACAATTTCACCTTTTCATCTCTGTCTGGTCTCTGCTTTCTCCACTAGAGCATATGATATGAGAGCAATTGATGTTAGATATGGTTTGATATAT
The DNA here is from genome assembly GCA_029204005.1 of Salix udensis. Taxonomy (NCBI): domain Eukaryota; kingdom Viridiplantae; phylum Streptophyta; class Magnoliopsida; order Malpighiales; family Salicaceae; genus Salix; species Salix udensis. The sequence goes on from CM055029.1 coordinate 10,164,751, forward strand.
GTTGTTGACAAGTCAAATCTCTGTCATTGGGGTCACTGCTATCTTGTCCTAGGGGTAGGTATTTTTGTTCGTCGCCAGGCATCTGATGGATACGTTTCAATTTGAATTAACTGGGGTTGAAGTTGCAACCAGCTCATGGTTAATTTACCCCCCTCCTTGTTTCAGGCCCTTTCTCCGGTGAGTATGTTTTAAAAATATGTTTTTCTTTGTCCAAGGTTGTAACAACATAGGATTTTAAATCATTTTTTTTTTATAATCAAATAGATTGAGTTTCGTACCATTTCCTGTTAGTTCCTCAGAGGTAATGACTTTTTACATTTTAAAACGCTCTCCCCAAAGGTTAAGTTGATCTTCATTGAATTGTGGTTTTTTGTACTTCGTTGATCTTCGCTGTCAACAATTATAACTGTATTTGTTTCTTTAATTTTTTACTACTTATTCTTCAAAGCTTAATCACTTATATTAATGTTTAATTATTATTTAAATTATGATATTATTATAAGCATGGCCTAAAGATTAAATATAAATAGTAAAAAAAACTATGTTTTAATCACCAACTATAGTTAGATATATTTATCAATATTTTGAATTAAAATTTAGAATATTTTAAAATAATAAACAACAAAAGATTTGAGATAAATTTATAAAATAAATCAGAGTGAGTAAAACTTGTAGAATGATTAGAGGTCTTAAACAAAATATGAGCTTAAACGAAAATAGAAGAAAGTATACATTTTCTCTCTCTTTTGCATAGCAACCATAGACACAAGGATTCAGCCTTCCATGTCTTCCATGTATTTGTAGGAATACTCATGCACAGGCACACCAGCAGTGCTGCAGAGTGAAATTGCAGAGATGGAATATAGACAAAAAATACCCCATATTTTCCACCATTGAAGTCGCTAAAAGTCTTAGTTACCGGCAAGGATATATTACTTAAAATATAAAAGTCTTGGACTTTTGACGGTGTCCGTTTCACTGTATACATAGACAACAATTATTGTTGATTCAAATAGTAAAATTATCATTTTCCCCCCTAAAAGTTGACAAAATAACGCGGAACAATAGGGGTGTTTTCAGTTTTTCACATACTCGTGCATAGTGAAACAACACAAATACCCTGAGAAAAGACAAAAACAAAGATCTAGAGCCCCGGTTTTTCCGTGGTTATCGCTAGTTCTAAGAGTGTATAGGTAATTTGATATTTTTATTATTTCTTTTCGATAGCATTGCAGGCGCGTCGTATGGAAGCGCCAACAGTGTTTCCTGCACACGCGCCTTTCAGGAGACGGATGCAACTTCTGTTGGCGGTGAAAATTGCTCGTTAACCGTGTCACCTGATATGCTGTCATGGCCTCTGCCGCCCGGTGTGGCACATGTTGTGTTACAATGGTAGGTGAATAACTGGTGAACGATTTTAAATTTTTTCTCCTTTTTCTCTCTCTTGCCACCAGAAAATACATGTAAGTCCTTAATATTTGTGATTGTTTTATGTTAGTCTTGCTCTTTTGATTTCAATTTTATTCTTGATTTCTTCAATAGAGGTTTTGATTTGTTTCATTTGTGCCCTTCATTTGAAACTGATTATATATGTTGGTATTCATTTCAGTCCTTATTCTTTTGATTTTTGGTTTGTTTTTTGTTCCTTTAATTTTTTCGGTATGAAGGTTTTAATTTGTTTTAATTTTGTCCTCCAATTGAAATTGGTCATATATTCTACTTTTCATTTTGTTTCCTTATTCTTTTAATTTCTTAACCAAATTACAATGCAATTCTTTTTTTTAAATACTTTTATTTGTTTCAGTCTCAAGGTTTTTATTTGTTTCAATTTTGTTCTAAAATTGGAACTAATTATATATTTTAATTTTTATATCGGTCCTTATTATTTGAATTTTTTATTTGGTATTAATTCCTTTGATTTTTTGGTCCTTCTTGGACAATGTTTACTTTTTACCCGTATTTATGCATCTATGCTTTTAGTTTTTGTTTTTAATTTTTGTTGTTTTATTTTTTATTAGGGTTTTATTTTATTCGGTTCGGTCTCAATATTTTAATTTATGTTGGTGATCATTTTAAAATTAATATTTCTTCTTCTTTCCCTTTGTTCTTTTTTTTTGTATGTTTTCTGTTTTTTTTGTATGATTCCATTATTTGCACAATAATAGTGATAATTTTAGTATTTTTCTTATATAAATTTTTTTTTCTTTTTTTTTTGGGAAATTTAATGATTTAATTGTTTGGGCAATAATTTTAATTGTTATAGTTATGATAATGATGATACTGTAGGGATGAATTTTCAATGATGATTTCTTCTTTTTGTAGATAGAAAATTAACTATTTTTTTATTTGATTATTGTAGGTGTTTTCACAATTTATATTTTGTTTGTTGTGTTTAATTTAAATTGAATTATAAAATAAACTAATCTTAATACACTGAATTCAATAATTCAGATAACTGAATCTTCTTGCTTTTTTAATAATTGTAATAATTTAATATTGATTATTTTGTTGAAACCTTTTAAATAGATTTATATCGATTTAAAATTCATATATTTTATAAAAAACTTATTTTTCACATGAATTTTGCATAAATTTATTTTTTCTCAAATTTATATTATAATAAAAAACATCTAACATAATTAATATTTTTTTATATTAAAAAAAATATACAGGTAAGCGAAGCAGGTTAATGTATTAGAATAATTTAAAGCTACGCATTTTTCTTTTATTGTGGAGCTACTCTCCAACTTAGCACAAGGACAGAAACACCATGGATAATAGAGGGGAGCACCAGACAATTAAGGCGTCTTTTGACTGTTTTTTCTCTCTCCAAGGTGGACGACAAAAACATTAAAAACAAATTAGCCCAAGCACTGGCTTTTCCTGGATGGGTGCACAATAGCATAGTTGTTAATTCCGTTCTATTCTGACCAAAACATTCCGTGCTGTTAAAAAAATTGAGATGAAAGGTATCGTTTTCATCTCGGTTTTAATTCTAGTCCCGTTCCGGAAATACCGGCTAAATTCCAGCCGAAACACCCCGGTACCATTCCGAGTGTACCGTTTCGGCTACATAAAAAAATCATTTTACTTTTCAACTCTTAAACCAGCACACATACATCAGATGTCACTGGCCTGAGATCATCTCAAGTGAGAAAATTTTGCATGACTTCTTGATTTAGTTTTATAGACACAATTTTGTGCCTTGATATTTATTTCATCGATGTGGGATAACCATCAATATTTAAAGCCTTAGGATGTAAACTTTTGGCCATTTTCAACGATGTGAGACTGGGAATTGGAAATTTGGGAGAGCATGTTTGTCCAGCTGGACAAACATGCTATAAGTAAGTTTATATATATATATATATATATATATATATATATATATATATATATATATATATATATATTAAAAAAAACATATATTATAAAAAAAATAAAAATAAATCAAAATCAAAACAATAAAAATAAAAAAAATATATATTATAAGAAAATAAAATTGTTGCATCAATTTTGATTTTATAAAAAATAAAAATTATATTTAATTTTTTTGTTTTTTAATTTTTTTTATATATATAAATAATTAATTATATGTTAATAGTACAACCCCAAAACGGCGACCGAAACGGTATTGACAATTATGCACAATAGCGCTTAGTCTCTTTGTTTTTTCTTTTTTAAAAACAATATATATATATATATATATATATATATATATATATATATATATATATTTGAGAATATGTTTTTCTATTTTTTTTAAATAATAGTTGTTTTTTTAATTATTTTATTTGTACTTAGTTTCTTTTTTAAAAAATAATAATTAATCTATAATTTTTGTGTTTGAATGGTATTTCTAATAGCTAATGTTTTTTTTTAATTATTTTATTTGTATTTTTTTCTTAAAGTAGTTTCATTAATGTACAATTTTTGTTTTTGAATGTTATTTCTAATAAGTAGAAACATGCAATATTTTTTTAATTTATTTCATAAATTTTAATATTAAATAAATAAAATAATTTTAATAAATAAAATCATTAAACACAATTAGATAAATGGTAAATAAACAGTGTTGCAAGATCAAATATCTTAATTTAAATCTAAATTTATCTTAACTTTTCAGATATATATTTAGTTATTGATAACAATTTTTTGACATTAAAGATACGATGCATCTTTTGATTGCTTGTTTTCAAAAAATAACATTAAACTTTTTAGGCCCAAGCATTGACCCTTCCCAGATAGAAGAATAACACTTGGTCTCTCTTTTTTTCTCTTAGATATATTTGTATTCCTTAAAATAACTTTTTTATTATATTTATTTTTTAAATTATATTTTTTGTATTTTTTTTAATTAATAGCTGTTCTGTTTTTAACATTTTATTTGCATTGAGTTTGAGTTTGGATGGGCGTGCGAGAGAGGGAGGGAGAGAGGGGGCTGTGCAAGTTGAGCCAGGGTAAGTTTCTGGTCCATTCTAGCCTGCACAATTGCTTTCGTCAGTTCAGTTGGCACTCGTTCATCTGTGGGAGCCTGGGTAAGTTTCCGAGAGAAAAACTCGTTCACTGGAAGGAAAATAAGCAACCTCGGAAAGAAGAAAAACCATGTAAAGTGGTATAGAATATGTGGGGCTTATTTAGAGATAATAGATACACGGTCATCATTGCACATGAAGGTGGTGATCAAAGAAATGATGGCATCGAATTCGAGTGGGCGAGTTAGATCTGGCGTTTATGTGTAGCTTATTTAGCACATAGAAAAGCTTGTTTGGCACAACTGTTGCTGTATTGTGGTTCGAGGTTGAATAAAAATAGTTTTATGAAAAGTGCTTTTAGCTACGTTTCAGTAACTAAAATTTAAGTGTTTAGTTAAAACTGTGGTTGAGGTTGAGTTTAATGAAAAACAGTTTTGTGTGTTTGGTTACCCTGCTTTTCATATTGCTGTTAACTTGTGAAATTACTTTAAAAGACACATATATATCTTTTTTAAAATATTGTAGGTTTAATTATCATAATAATAAAATGCAATTAATAATTCAAGTAAATTAGACACTTATTTTTATTCTTTCATCAAACTACTTGCAATTCCATCACGAATTAAATTCATACGTCAAGGCCTCTGCGATCCCTTACTATTTGATTGATGAACAACATTTGGTAAAATATCATCAGGAACAACTTTTGCGATCCATAAATAGTGTTGTTTCAATATCTCTATTTACATGTTGTAGAGATATAATTCCAAGGCAAAATCCAGTTGCAAGTTTCTGATGCGAACCTCGTGATCACGTGGTCACGCAACCCACAACCGAGAATGAGATCTGATTCCGGAAAGCAGAAATAGGTCTGATAGAGTGTGACACAATGGAAACCTGCCCCAAGGCACCAGCACTATTGGAATGAGTAGAATGACGCCACTAAACCAGTTAATCTTCGATAAGTCGGGTTCAGTTCGTTCAAGAACTAAAGAATGCAAGAATCACTCTCACATATAAACTAAAAAGTTCAGAATTAAAATTAATCAATGGCTACGAAATTTTTGGCTAACATGAGTTTAAATAGTCTTTTAAAAACCTAACCCTAATGAACCCTTTATGTGGACTTAAAGAAGATCCACTCAAAACTGACCAAAAATCCTAAATTGAAAAGCCCATGACTTAAATCCAAGCAAGCCTTGGATCCTAGTTGAAAACAAAATCTTAATTAAGCCCAAACAAGCCTTGGGACTGTAGCTAACTAACTTAAAATCAAACCCGTAAGGTTTATTTATTCTCTTCCATCCAGCCCATCAATCCCATGTTTCCAAGTTGTAGTAGGATTCTTTTGGCTCCTTTGATGTCCTCACTTCATGGCTCAAATAAAGCTGGGCCGGACCCCTCCTACACATAGATACTTCGATGGTCCTTGCAATTATGACTTGGATGAAAACCTTCAAAACCACGAATCAAGCCCCTAAACATGTAATGGGTCCTTGCTGGTGTTTCTAGGCCGGTTCGCATCATCCTCTCTCTCCTCAAAAGGATTCTACCTCGAATCACAATCGTTATGTTGTTGATGGCTCGACAATCAACACACATCCTCTATATTCCATCCTTCGTAGGCATGAGTAGCACGGATACAGCACACAGGTTTATACTCACGAATGTAGCCCTTTTCCATTAGCTCATCAACTTGCCTTTGAAGCTCTTTCGTCTCCTCGGGATTGCTTCTATATGCTTGTCGGTTAGGAATTGAAGCTCCGGGTACGAAATCAATCTGATGCTCTATCCCTCGTAATGGTGGTAATCCGCTTGGAGTATCGTTGGGGAACACATCATCAAATTCCTGCAACAAAGAAATAGCAACACTAGGCACAATATGATCAAGATCATTAGTATTAAAGTAAGCCTCCTTGTACATAAGTAAAATCATTGGCTTGTTAGTGAAATATGCAGATCTGACCTCACCCTCTCTAGCATAAAAATTAGGTTGTTTCTCTAGTTTTTCCACACAATTCTCATCACTCTTCATGACTTTCTTCTCTCTTCTTGTCTTACCTCCACTCTCGGCCAGATTTGGGTGTTTTGAGCAATGGTCGAATGGTCTGATTTGTTGGGAGTGTTAGCTAAATATTTGTTTGTGTTTGGATGGGTGGCTGAATGGGTTGTAGAGGTTTGGGTTCTGGCCAAATCTGATGGTATTCTCTCGCCTTGATCCTCACCTTGATTTTCTCTCCCCATTGCCTCATCATACTCACATTTTAGCTTTATTTGATCATCATGCACCTGTTTGGGTGTAAGAGGTACAAGAGTGATGGTTTTACCATCAGATTTCTAACCCCATCATGAACTGCCTTCCTCTCATATTGCCATGGTCTCCTCAACAAGATGTGACTTGCTTGCATCGGTACCACATTGCACAGAACTTCATCAACATATTTTCCCAATAAAAAATGGGACCACAACCTGCTTAGTCACTTTCACTTCACCACTATCATTCAACCATTGCAATCTATATGGTTTCGCATGCTTAACAGTACTCAAATTCAGTTTACTAACAAGGGTGGTACTGCAAACATTAACACAACTTCCACTATCAATAATTAAACCACACACCTTGCTTTGTACGTAACAACGCGTATGGAAGATATTCTCTCTTTGCTTATTAGATTCATCTTCCTTGACTTGAACCTGAAGTGTGCGTCTTATAACCAAGGACTCCGCAACCGGTAATGCTAAATCATCCCCATCACTATCCTCTAATGATGGCATGCCTTCACAATCAGATCTGTCACTTTCCGATTCCATATCACCATCATATCTAATCATCATTATTCTCTTGTTTGGACATTTCAAAGCATAATATTCGTGCCCATGACACATGAAACATTTAACATCACGAGTACGTTTAGGTTGAGTTTCAGATTTACCTTTGGCACCGGTAGGGACATCAACTTTAGCCGTTGATGGTTCAGTGTTAGAAGGAACAAAGGATCGTGGATGGACAGTACCCTCTCTCGTTCGATTCTTCTTCCAAGATGATGAAGAACCCGAATTAAACCCTGGCCAAACATGTCCCTTCCTAAGCTATCTCTCCACCTTCGTATCCATGTGAACCATGTCCTCTAGTTCCACATAGTGTTGTAGCTCCACCACATTGGCAATGTCCCGATTCAACCCATTAAGAAATCTAGCCATGGTGGCTTCTCTATCCTCAACAACATTGGCCTGAAATCATTGTTATCTCTATCTCTTTGTGATATTCATCTACTGTCTTATAGCCTTGATTCAAACCTTGGAGCTTCAGGTATAAGTCTCTATAATAGTGGTTTGGCATAAATCATCTCCTCATTAAGACTTTCATCTCACCCCAAGTCTGAACAGGTCGCTCCCCATTCCTCCTCCTATTGATTACAATCTGATCCCACCAAATCATTGCATACTCTGTAAACTCAATCATCACCAATTTCACTTTTTTTTTGTTCAGAATAGCTATAACAATCAAAAATCCAATCTACCTTTTTCTCCCACTTCAAGTAAGCCTCGGGATCATTTTTACCTTGAAAGTTTAGAATTTTCAGTTTAATGGTGTCCGCATCCATATCTTCATAATTCCGCATGCCATGGAAAGTCACATTCATCCTAGCTCTGCTCGGTCCAGACCTGATTCCTTGGCCAACAGATGCAAAATCATAGTCATCTTCGTTCACATTTGCATTTTCATCAACATACTCTTCAAAACCAGATCTGTTATTTCGTAAGGTAGTATGGACCATATTTACAACAACTCAAGTTGCTGACCCATGGCTCATAATTGGAACGCTACGTCAGTGTTTTGTGTCGCTGATTCGTTGTTTTCAGACATCCTTTGAATCTGCAAAATTTGGTTAATAGCAAAAAATATATCCTCACAACTCTCGTGTATCACACAAAAAACTTAAGGCTTTTTCACTCTAATAAGCTCACTACGCCTTTTACCTCACAACTTGCTTTCTTTTGGTTCTTTCACAACTAAAATCAACAAATCAACGTTAGTAGCCTTTGCAACGCACTCTAATTATGAATTGCAGACTCAAGAAGCAATAAATTACTGAAAACAAAGCAAAAACAAAACTACGATTACGATATTGCGAGTAGCAATGCAAATTCGTATGAATTATGGACGATACGAAGACACAAAATAAAACAGAAGCAAATACTAGAAAAAACAATTACTTGACTCCTAGATAACTGAAAATAGAAAAAACATAGAATTGGACAAAACTAAACAGTAAGGATCAAGTTTTGAGACTTGAGCAGAATTTAGCCTCTTACGCAATTTTAACATAATAGAATCGAAAACTCAGACCAAACGACTTTGAAATGACCTCAAAATCAATATTTAGTATTTTAGTACTAAACAAAAAACAACACTCAATTTTGTAGGTCGTTCTTGTACTTCTAGGTACACAAACCCTTGTGTGATCAATTTGCGGCAGAAATGAACCTCCAATTAATACCTCTAGTATACAATATCGAAATAACCCCTAATTTAATATATTTCATGTGATATCAACCCCAAGACACATAATGTAAAGTTTCAATTGATTCTAAAGTGTTTTTATATGGGTTCACTAAGGTAGTGTTTCTGCGGCAGAAATGAATATCGAAATAACCCCTTCAAGAAATCAATATCAGAATAAGCCCAAAGTTGACAAATTATACTATCTCAACCCCAATACACGGAATATAAATTTTCAAGTGATTCCAATGTAGTTTGCTTATGTTTCCCAGAGTAGTGTTTTATGCGACAAGATTTCAATGATTCTTCAAATTTCAACCAATGCGTCTATCTCTCTTTCTTTTCTTTTCTTTTCTTTTCTTAATATACTGAAATGAAGAGATAGAAAACGATGAAATATAACCTTTTTTTTATTAGATGACGCTGACACGAAAAACAAGGAGATGAACACAAACACTGGAAAACTTCAAGGAACACAAAAAAAGCACGAAAAATAACAGAATGATATAACCTTGTTTTGGAGCCTAGCTCTGATACCACCTGATGCGAACCTCGTGATCACGTGGTCACGCAACCCACAACCAAGAATGAGATCTGATCCCGGAAAGTCAAAATAGGTCTGATAGGAGTGTGACATAATGGAAACCTGCCCCAAGGCACCAGCACTATTGGAATGAGTAGAACGACATCACGAAGCCAGTTAATATTCGATAAGTCTGGTTCAGTTCGTTCAAGAACTAAAGAATGCAAGAATCACTCTCACACATAAACTGAAAAGTTCAGAATTAAAATTAATCAATGGCTCTGAAATTTTTGGGTAACATGCGTTTAAATAGTCTTTTAAAAACCTAACCCTAATGGACCCTTTATATGGACTTAAATAAGGTCCACTCAAAACTGACCCAAAATCCTAAATTGAAAAGCCCATGATTTAGAGTCCGTTTGGCATTGTGGTGCGATCCACGATTGCCAAACGACTTCTCTATTTACGTGTTTGGTAATTTGTGAAATGCCGATGCAAGCTATGGGTCCCACGTGTAATTTGTTTTGAAAGCGCCGGTGCAAGAAAAGCATGTATTACATGCTTTTTTTTGTGGCGATTCCAAATTGAATAAGTTGCGATACACATTCAAACCTTTCGAACAATCGTTTTATTACCGTTGAAAATAAAATACCCTAAACTTCCTCACCATCTACCTCTCGTTACTCACTATGCCTCTGTCCCTCACCCTCCCGTCGTCAAACCCAACAGATCTCGCAAATTTTATACAAAACAAAGGCTGGAATTGCGGGGCAAGCAAGCGAAAGCAAAAGAGCCTCAAAAAGTTTTCCTTACTCTTCTATTTTTTCAATTGACGCGATGCTATCCATAACTATTCCTTGCTCCCCGGTTGCTCTGTGAGAATTGGGTCCAAAGTGCTCTAACTCTTCCTATCCTTTTTGTTGAAACTTGATGGGGAGTTGAGTTGATTTTGTTGAGTTGCTTTAGGCTTCAATTTTTTGTTGCTTTGGGAGAGGGCCAAGGGAGAGTGGAGTAAACGGGAGGGGGGCTGGTCGGGTTGGAGAGAGCAGGGTGGGCGGTCGGTTGTGCGGGAGAAAGAAGATAGGGTTGGGGTGGGGTGGGGTGGGGACGGGTGGGAGGTGGGTTTTATACATAATATAGTATTATTAATTATAATAATAATAATTATTAATTATAATAATTATAATACTTAGCACGAGAAAAATAATTATGTGAAATTAATAAAAAAAAATTTCAGTTAGCTTAATTACATTCTATAAATTTAATTATTTATAATTAATTTATAATTAATTTGATTGAATTATTTGTAATGAAGTGTATATTAATTAATTATATTTGAACTTATCTTGAATAAATAACTTAAAAAACAAAACAAAAATGTATTTCTTAATTAACATTAAAAAAATGAGAGAGAAAAGTGGGATAAAAAATAATTGATAAAATAAATTTATTATAATTATTAAATTTACAATATTTTAAAAAAATTATATATATATATATATATATATATATATATATATATATATATATATATATATATATATATATACCCTTTAAAGTAATTTCACAAGTTAAAAGCAATATGAAAAGCTTGGTAACCAAACACCAAAAGCTTCTTTTTTTTCAACCTCCAACTCAACCACAGTTTTAACCAAACACTTCACTGCATATTTTGAAACACAATAAAAGCGCTTTTCTTGAAACTGCTTTTTTTTCAACCTCAATCGCAAAAGCAAAAGCAATGTTAATCCAAGTAAGCCTTGGATCCTAGTTGAAAACAAAGTCTTAATTAAGCCCAAACAAGCCTTGGGTTGTAGCTAACTAACTTAAATCAAACCCGTAAGGTTTATTTATTCTCTTCCATCCAGCCCATCAATCCTATGTTTCCAAGTTGTAGTAGGATTCTTTTGGCTCCTTTGTTGTCTTCAGTTCAATGCCCAAATAAAGCTGGGTTGGACCCCTCCTACACATAGATACTTCAATGGTCCTTGCAATTATGACTTGGGTGAAACCTTCAAAACCACGAATCAAATCCCTAAACATGTAATGGGTCCTTACTGGTGTTTCTGGGCCGGTTCGCATCAGTTTTTGATCTATAATCAATAAAAACATAACAGGGTTGTGGAGTAAAACAAAGTTACACACATTCCCTTTCTGAAGCGGCATAAGAACACAAGGAATACGACCAACGTCGATATTCCGTAAATAAATCTAGGATGAGAGGAACTCTCCAAAAAGTTCAAAACTTTATTCAGTAATTTAAAAGATGATTCAGCCAGAGACTTACAACAATGTTTAAAGCAGAAACCCTGGCCTCACCCATGTTGGATAAGAAATCGACGCTAATTAATAAAATTACCAAAAATGGCAAATTTGAGATAAATATAGAAATTGAAAAGGCTATAAATCCTGAGCAAACTATAATTGATGGAAGTTGATTCGGACTTGGAAATCAAGAGTTATGGCCAAAACAAAACTTTCCTAAAATGGCAAAAACGATGATTTCAGGGCCGAAACGATAGAATTCGACCAAAAATTAGTGTGTATCAGCAACAAAACTCCTGATTTCCTCTAGAAACGCCGAGACGCATCAACTGGGTGAGTTTCGCGTCATTCTGACTTCAGCGCCTAGACTGCGGAAATTCAATTGCCTTTAAATTTTGGATGCTCTCTCTTGAGCATGTATGCCTCTGCCACTTATTGTAGATCACTTTCATCAGGGTTGATCTTTATCTACACAATTTTTAATTTTTTTAAAATATAATTTTTATATTTAAAAAAAAACTGGATTGGGCCTGTCCCAAACTAAATGGGCCGGCCCAACCAAGTTGGGCCAAAATGGGCCCAACTCTGCTGGACTTGGGTTGGGATGAGATCAGGCCCGCCCCGGCCCAGCCCAAGAGTTCCAAAAAAGGCACAAAACGTTGTGTTTTTTCTTTCTCATTCGTTTTGAATTATGCACACAGCTACTGTTCATGTAACACGTAACATGGCTGACTGTGATGAGAGGGTCAATGGCCGGTACCTACGGGTAGAGGAGGCCGAGGTGGTTCTTCATGTGGTGGTGGTATCGGAAATGGTGCCTTGTGGTGGTCGGGAGGAGGGTCAAAAGGTTGCAACTATCATAACTGTGGAGGAGAGAGAGGGAGCTATGATGGCTGTCGCGACAGTGATTTTTTCGCGCTTCGCACCCCGTCGTTCCCCGTGATTTGGGGAGACAATGGCGTGCGATGAAAAAAGAGGTGTGTTTTACAGCCGTAAAAATTACGACTATAAATATTAACAGTCGCCACCTAGTATTACGGTTACTAGAACCTAATGGTCTGCGAGAGTCTTGAGTAAGGGGACTTGTTGTGCAAGGGGAAGACACATCACCCACAGTGCACCCTACCTTAGGTAAGTTGCATTGCTGTTTGATTGTTTTTTCTTAAGTTGGAAAAATATTTTTACACTGGATTTTAAAAAAAAACCATTTTTTTTGTCTCCGGGTGTACTTTACAATGTAATTTTACACCGCAGTTGAAAATCTTTTTTTCTTATCTATGGATGTACTTTACAATGTAATTTTACACCGTATTAAAATCTTTTTTTAATCTACGGATGTATTATACAACGTAATTTTACACAAATATTTTTTATCTGCGGGTGTACTTTACAATGTAAATTTACACCACGAAAGCTAAAACAAAATAATTGTTAAATGATTTTTGATATTTTGGCCAAATTCCAATGGATAATCATAAACTGGTTACGATATCCAATTTTTCATTTTAAAATATCAGGAAGATGCAACATATGATGGGAAAAACTTTAGAATTCGACCGTATAAATGAAAACAAAATATTTTTTTATATTTTTTTAAATGTAATTTTTTTAAAAAAAATTAGGTCGGACTTGGCACACCTAAATGGGTCGGGCCTGCTGAGGCTGGCCAAGGGCGCAAGCCTGCTGGGTTAGGGCCAGCCCAGCCAACTAGGCTGGGCTGAGAGAGGCCAGCCCAAAGGCCGAAAAAGAAGAGGAAAACAAACAAACTTAAAACACGTGCACAATGTAGTGAATTAATTCAATGCACTGTCATGTGAACAGTGATTTGGTGGTCGACCGACCACGATGAGAGGGTCTCCTGCTACTGCCACCGCCTAGAGGAGATCGAGAAGGTTCTCCTTGTCGTGGTGGCGTCAAAAATGGTGGCCCATGGTGGCCGGAAAGGGCGTTGGAAGTCGCCGACTGAGCTGCTGTTGCTGTCTTGTTGTTGTGGCATCGCCGGCGACGGAGAAGAAGAGCTGGGCTTCTGGATGACGAGAGAGAAAGAGTTGCTGCACCGTCAGAGAGAGAGAGCTGCATCGTTGGGGAGAGAGGGAGAGATGCAAAAGGAGAGAGAGAAAGGAGTTGTTGTGTGCTGTTGTCGTCGGTGAGGAAGAGGATGAGGGGCTATTACGGGTCTGTGTTTTTCTCCCCTCTACGTGATTTTTCTGGTCTATTACGTAGAGTTTTTTCCTTTCCCCCCTCTATTTTTCTCTCTGTTTTTCCCCTCCTCTGTCACTTAATTCTTTGTTTTTTTTCTCCCCTTTGCATGCAGCGTCCATGGCTGCTATTTATAGGGGAGCTTGGCCTGCCACGGTGGCTGAAATATTGTGGATGTCATCGGCATGATGGCCTGCTTTCGGTTGGGTGGCTGTTGGCAGCGTACAGGTGGCTGGTCGGTAGGCGTGCAGATAAATTTATGGCGGGAGTGTGTGCTGTGGCAGTTTTGGGAAGGTAGAATTGCAATTTGGTCCTTCTATTTGTAAATGTTTTAATTACACCCCAAACTTTTAATTTTGTGCAATTGTACCCGCGTCAGAAATTCATTGTTAGCCTCATATTTGCGCGCCTTTTTTATTTTGGTCCTTGGCTTCTGATTTATGCAATTCGACCCTTAATTGACAATTAATTTCTCAATGTCTTCGATTTAGCCCCTGACTTCGCATAATTGGCTTGGAAAAATTCAATTCGGTCTCCAAAAATTTTAATCTTCTCAATTGAACCCAAATTAAGCTCAAGAATTTGATTTATCATCGATTAAGCCCGTAATTTATCCAATGATAAATTATACAATGATAAATTATTTTTGCTTTAAATCTGTACTTTCCTCTATTTTTGGGGACAAAAGAGATACAATTAGACTCTCGAAAACAACCAAAATCTGCACATTGATTTTTTCTACCAACGCCGACCTCTTTTATTTTATTTTTGTTATTTTTTGATTGATTTTGGAGAATAACTCAAAAATTGGGTGATGACAATGGAGAGGGGTGGTGGCAGCTCGTGTAAGAGAGATGAAGTCCAAGGCAAGACTGCAAAACTGCCTTTGACACTCCTCTTTCCAGGCCGAGCTATTTTTAATCCCCCAGCTTCTGTTTCTAGATGATGAAGGTGCACAGGCTCAGCTCTAGGAACTGTCAGGGTTTTTTTTCTAGGAAGTCTGGTATATGTTAGATTCATGCTGCTGTTGGAGCAAGTCATAACCACTAGAATATGAGTTGAAGTTTAACATTTACTCCTTTACATGCTCGCTGAGCTGCAATTGAATGTTGGTTATAATTAGGAAGAATAGAAAATCTCAGTATCATTTACAGAGCTACAGAGGACAAGTGAAAACAACAGATTTTTTTATTACAAGAAGTTAGTTCCATTCAGCTCGTATTGTGTTTCTTACGTCTGCGTTCGGACGAGAAGCATAAAAAAATGCTTCTCATAAACTGCGGCTGAGCCGCGTATTTTGGTAGGACCCATAGTATAAAATTGTGGTCCAAAACATTACCAAACGATTTGGCTCTGCGGTGAGCCTCAACCGCAAAAGCCACTGCAGAGCCAAACACCCACAAAATCATAAAAAAGATATTAATTCAGAAAAGGAAAAGACTATTATACTCACGAGTGAGGTTCTATGTTTCTTCATCGAGCTTCCTAGTGTTCAAAGAAGGGCTGCTAGAAGCGGCCTTATTTGTACCAGCAGTTGATGCAGCTCATTATCATCTCTAGCTGCCATCCATGTTTCATTTTATCTTTTCTTACTTTTGCTCCCGTACCAACCACGCAAGTGCGAACGTGTTTTTGGAATTGGAACATAAGATTAGGGCTTTTTGAAAATCTTTGATTGGGAACAGAAAATATATATTAATTTGCTTATTATATTCATAATGGAAAATAATAATAATTAAAAAAACAGGTAGAAAACTATCAAAGAAACCCTAATTCCTAAAAATAAAATCTAAAATCGCTCATTGTCTCAATAGATTCCAAAATAACAAACCCTAACCTCATTATCATCATAAAATAACAGAAAAAGATAAAAAGATTGTTTGAATAACCTAATTGATTCTTTTTAATTTATTGTTTTATTTATTTCTTTATTTATTATTACTACGATGATGGTGGTGGTGGTGTGCATAAAATGGATTCGACACTCTTTGGTTTTACTTCCAATTAGGCTGATCGCGTCATTCGCTGAAACGCCTGCTTCATCTCTTCCATCTGTATTATGTTCCAGCAGAAAGTAGGATCCCGCACAAAAAACTTGCTTTTAATTTGATACTGGATCCTCCTGAAAGGCATCATAGATGGGAATTAGTAAAACCATGATTGGACACGGTGTAGGATGCTGAACTAAACAAGAATGTCAACCATCAGGGACCGGTAATAACTGGAAAAGAATACATGATCATCCCACCGTCAAAACACTTTCTTCATGAATCTTCACTTTCACATCCTTCTAATGAATTTGCTGTCCTCATTGATTGAGACTGTTTAGTTTCAGGCCAACAACAATTGTTTACCCAGAAAGCTATGTTTTGCTTTTTATAGTTTCCAACCCTTTCCTTCATGTTTGCCTGAAATAAACGTGTTATACTGCTAATAAAGAAACATTGCAGCCTGAAATGGTTGTGAAATCAATGCATTTAAAAGTTAACTTCAACTTTGAAACACACACACCTGACAGATGCAAAATTGCTTGGGAATGTTATTGTTAGCTAAATGGTAGGCAGAAATTAAGACGCCCCATCATTTTGATGTTCATGAAATGAAGGATGCAGTTGAAGCATCGATGGTTGGATTTACTGAGTCAGGGAAGAATTTCATTGTCCTAGGCATAAGTGAGCTCCCACTACTCATATATTTGCCATTAATTATTAAAGCATCCAGGGCATGCAGTCATGATTATGAGATGGAGGATGCGGATGCGGATGCAGAATCAATGGTGGATTGTGTTGAGTTTGGAGAGAGAATTTTCATAGTCATTGGTGATGTGAGTTCACTGCTTTTATCATTCTCCATTAGCAATACCTCATGACAAAACACTCCAATCAGGTGACCATTAAATAAAGCAATCACATCACCTGCTAAGATTGCCACCTTTGTTATGATTTACTTGACCTCTCTACCTTTCCTCAATGTTATGCACAAAATCCTTCACTTATAGTGCAGTGATATTTTAGTGATATTGAAACAAAAAATCATATGCATGCCATCAGTAGAAAACATCACATAAAGAACCACAAAGAACAGTCATCTCACCTTGGAATCCACCAAACTCAATTTACCAGCTTTGATGCATTTTTTTTCAAGATCATTGACATGTTCATTAATAATTCCTCCATTCGATGTGTTCTGCATTTAAAAACTCGTTCCTGTTATGAAATAATGGACAATAAAGATGGAAATTTCTCAAGTTGCACAGTTTGCTAACCTTGCAACTCACCTGCACACAATTTTTCTGACGAATACCAGAATACTCTCTTGAAGCTGATACACTAACATTACCATGAAAAGTTTCATTCTGAAGAAAACTTGAGTCCTTATCACCACAACCAGCATTTATCGCAGGCTCACCCTGCAATATATGACTCAGGGATCATTTCTATTTGTAAATTCAAGAATAACAACCAACAAATATAATAGACATTAAACACAACTTTTTCATCTTGTTTATAAATCAAACCTAAGACACCTGCCTATCCCCCAAACCACTTAAACAGCAGCCAGGAGAAGAAATGAGCCTACATTATCACAGACAAAGATACCTTCAAGATGCCGGACTTTGCCACAGAATGCCCTAAAGGTTCTCCTTTTAATACAATTCTCGGAAGCTGATCACCATCCCAACCAAGAACCTTACAGATAACCTGTGCATACGCCCTATGCGCTCTCTTCTTCTTTGTCCTTGATATTGCAATTGTATGCTGAAGAAGTCCAAGACACCCCTTGAACTTCTTCCAACCCTTCTTCTTTAAAGCACAACAAACCAAACAGCAAAATTCCCCTCCTTCATAATGATTCTCATAATAATTCCGCAGTTCATTACTATCTGTGAACAATCTCAAAAAGAACTTGAATTCTTCACATTCATCAGATCCATCTTCATCCATCCAATCATCCTGATCCCCATCTTCCTCACCTTCATCACAAATTGAACCAGATGGGTTTGCTAAGAAATTTTGGCATTCATTCAAAACTTTCTGCTGCAACTGCACCATGGCAAATCTCTCTAGCTGTTCAGCAGAAGCTTCTGAAGAGCGATGGGTCTTCAAGGTGGGCCACCCCACAGTTGTTGATGGAAATTCATCAACATGCTTTTGGGAAAGCCATTGGACATCAGAGACCAATGGTGGCTCACATCCCTGTATGGCTTTTTATTTAGTAAAGGAGTATATCAATAGCTAGCACAGAGAATACCCATAAAGCCTGCTCATTCATGAATTGACCATATCTCAAAAGCCAAAAAATTATTAAATTTGTTTAAGAAAAATATTTAATTGGAGATAAGCCAACAAACTCAGAGATTGGCAGAAAACCACTTTATGGTCTATCTCAAGTTGTATACGAGTTTCCCCATCACTTGGCATAGAGTGAAACTCCTTGCAGACTATCAGCAAGCATTAGGTGCCCTTGCAGGGATAAGATAAAAACAATGGCATTTGAGGTTTTGCCAATATAGCAAACGGATGGATTTTACATAATAAAGATGTTGGTTGTTTCTTTTAAGGTAGATTCCCATGAACTTTTTCCAGCTTAAATGGTAGATCCTAATAATGCTAGGATTAATTGTGCAGTAAGTTTTCTCAATACAATCTTCTATAGTTTGCTTTAAATGTCATGTAGTTATCTGTTCATGTTAGAGGACTAGAATGAAAAACATTATTCTTGGCAACTCCATATAAAGTAGCAGGACAGTTTTTGGAAGAAACAAAAGGAATCACAGCAGTATGATGTATCATACTAAAAATGCTGAAACAATAAATTGTAGTTACACATCAAAGTTGCAGAACAGACATCTTACCAGGCACTCCGTGGCTCCCTCTTTACATGCTTTTGGCACATCATTACTAAGATTTTCATGTAGTGTTTTACCATCACCTTCATCTGGAAAATTCTACAAAGCAGCAAATCAGACAAGAAAAAGAAATAGATGCCATATTTAAAAGCGAAAACACCTAATCCTCAACACCTCACAAAACAAGCCACCTAAAATGATATGCATAATTACAATTGTAGGCCTTTGCATAGAAGAAATCATAATCCCATTTGTTTATCAGTGTTGGGGAAAAATCATTATACAAAGGTTCTTTGAGAAATTAAAGGGAATGCTACTTAAGCATTGTCTTAATAATATGAGGCAAAGTTTTAACTTACAGAAAGCATTTCCAAATAACAATTTGCTCTTGTTCTCTAGAGATGTTCGTTGCCATGACTAAGCTTTTTCAGGCACACAACTCAAAAGTATATAACATCGATGGCATGCAATTAATAGATGCAAACAAGCTGTTCTTTTAACAGGCACTGTGATTTTCTTTCTTTATGTATAGTTTCCATTTAATTCAAAAACATAATCCTAGTATCATCATTTTCATACCAAATTAACAGAGTTAATATTTTGAGAAAATCTAGTTTGTTATAAACATGATCTAAAGCCATGATCATATGAAAGAACACACAAAAGGTAAAGTGCATTCGTAGTACATTTTTCATCTCCGTTTAAATAATAATCTACATTTCCTCTTTACGTGCTATCATACTGGAAAGTCCATTATAAGAATCCATCAATTTGTTACCATTAGCTTGCTTCAAACACAGCAGTTAAAGAACAACAATATCCTCATGTAAAACCCTTACAATCCAGAAAATTCCATAAAACTCTACAAAACAAATAGCACATACAAATAGGAGTAATTAATTTTCCAAACCACCATTTCACCAGAAACCTAATACTCGAATGGCCTGTTAAAATTTCTGCAAATAGCATCACCAATATTATTCTTCACAGCAACAATTACATTCCATCCAGAATGCACCACTTAAGAAAGCCCATACACCACTGATGTCAATGAAAAACATATGTTATTCACACAAGCACACAATTTCTGTTTGTATACCTCAGTTTCGCCTGAATTAGCAAATGTGCGACTGAGAGGTTCACCTTTCAACACAATCACAGGAAGCCTACTAATATCCCAACCAAGAACCTTGCAAATAAGGTGACTAAAAGCCCTATGAGCCCTTTTTCCTTTTGTTTTCGAAATCGCTCTTGCATGCTGAACAAGGCCTGTACAACCCCTATATACTTTCCCTACTTCCTCCCCTATCCCCCCACAAATCAAGCAGTAAAAATCCCCATTTTCATTGTTCTTCTCATAAAAATCTCTGATTTCTTGATTTTCCACAAACAAACTCAAAAGGAACTTAAATTCTTCACTCTCTTCAACATCATTATCATAATAATAACAGTGTTCATCCCCATCAACCTCATCCAATCTGTTATCTTCGTTGCCATCTAAATCAAACCTTTTAACGAAAAACTGAAGGCAACACTTTACAACCTTTTGCTGCATGTGCATTGCAGCAACCTTGCCCGGGTCCACCTCGGAAACAGGTCGGGCTGAGGGGATCGGGTTGGACTTGAATTCTGGCCACCCAGAACCTGGTTGAGGAGGAGATGGCCGTGGCGGGCTGACAGGCCATTCAAGGCCCGGGTCGGGTTGTGGGTCGGATACTGGCCTTGATGGGGCGACATTGCTGTCCTTGACCCTTTGGTATTTGGTTTTGTGTCTGTTGGTCTTTTTGAAGGATGCAGGGTTCGACACATGGAGATTTCTTGATGAATAATTTACATAGGGGTTAGGGTTTAGGGTAGGAGGGCCTTGGTGCCAGAGAGAGTGGAGATAGATAACCTCATCTCTCAGTGTCTGCTCATGTAGGGTCAAGGGTCTCTCGTCAGGATTCATGGGAGGCAAAGATTGATCACTTCGGCAGTGGCAAAGTTTCGGTTCTGATGAAGAAGAAAATTAGCTTCTTTTCCGAGAGAGAGAAAAAAAAAAACTGAGGTGTAATTGTTTTCAGTTTTTCACCTCCATCGACAACGACATTTTTTATTTTTTTTTACTTCGCTATACATGCATTAAGCATATCACATCTAATAATATATACTAGATAATTGCCCCCGCGCGTTGCCGCGGGTATTTTTATGTATATAATTTAACATAATTAAATAAACAACGATAAATTTATATGATATAAGTAAATAAAAGTTATAAATTAGAAGATAAAATGTATAAAATTTTAAGTTGAGTTTGTTACGCAAGCATAGATTACATCTTTTAGAATATAGGTATTGCGTCATAAAAGATCACAAAAGAGCAAATAGTAAAATTTATACGAAAAGAGTGCAATATTTTTATACGAAAAAAAATTTAATTACAACAATCATTATTGTGCAGATAGTAAAATTATAAAAATAATTTAATACAAAGAGCAAATAAAAAAAAACATAAATGGCAAAAGGAAGCAATATTAATTTACAATATTATAACAATAGCAACATCGGAGTCTTAACATCTCAAATTATTATTGCCATTAGTATCAAAACAATAAAAATTATCAAATTATACCGAGGGAAAAAAATAAAAAGCATGAACAAAATAGCAAGCAAGAAAAACAATTAAAATATTATTATTATTATTATTATTATTATTATTATTATTATTATTATTATTATTATTATTATTATTATCATGAAAGAATAAATAAATGAATGAAAGATTCAAAAAAATTGTAAAGACAACAGAAAAAAGATAAAACAAAAAAATACAATCAAAACTAAAAATTATCATTGTTATCACTTTTAACATAATAAAAACTATGAAATTATTGTGAGGGAAAAAAACTCTCAAAAACATCAATAAAACAGTAAGCAAGAAAAATAATTAAATTATTATTATTATTATTATTATTATTATTATTATTATTATTATTATTATTATTTATTTTATTTTTGTGTTAATAATGAAAGGGAAAAAATGGAAGGGAAAGAAATCCTTAAAAACATTAACAAAAGAGTAAGCAAGAAAAATAATCAAATTAGTATTATTATTATTATTATTATTACTACTTCTACTATTTTCATTTATTTATATTTATTTTTGTGTTAATAATGAAAGGGAAAGAATGGAAGTGAAAGAAATCCTAAAAACTCAAACAAAAGATAAAAAAAAAAAAAAAAAAACTATTGTTACTATCACTTCAAAAACAATAAAAAATATCAAATCATACAGAAAAAAAAATGCAAAAGTATGAACAAAGTAGCAAGCAAGAAAAATAATTAAAATATTATTATTATTATTATTATGAAATAAATGATTGAAAGATTAAAAAAAAATGAAAAAACGATAAAAAACGATAAAAAAAATACAATAAAAACTAAAAATTATCATTGTTATCACTGCTAACACAATAAAAACTATCAAATTGTTCTGAGGGAAAAAAACCATCAAAAATATTAACAAAAGAGTAAGCAAGAAAAACAATTAAATTATAATTATTATTATTATTATTATTAAATACAGAAAAAAACCATCAAAAATATTAACAAAAGAGTAAGCAAGAAAAACAATTAAATTATTATTAATATTATTATTAAATACAGAAAAAAAAAAAACCATCAAAAATATTAACAAAAGAGTAAGCAAGAAAAACAATTAAATTATTATTATTATTATTATTATTATTATTATTAAATAATGAAAAAAACTAAAATAAATGAAATACATAAAAAAACCATAAAAACTTTAAAAAAAAAAAATCATAAAAAGAAATCAAGGGATTAAAAACAAAATATTAAAAGTATAAGGACCAAAAGGAAAATTAAATATTAAGGGATTCAAATTCAAAATTAAAAGTATAAGGACTGAAATGAAAATCAAATTTATTATCAATTTCAATCAAAGGACTAACTTGAAACAATTGAAACTCCTGTACCGAATTGATTGACTTAGTTCAACCCAATTCAGAAATTAAAAGAAGGAGGATCGAATTGAAATTTAAACATTAACTTAATTTCAATCGAAGGACCTAATTGAACAAAATCAAAACTTTTATTATAAAAATAAGGAGTAGAAATGAAATTAAAAGACCAGGGACCGAAATGAAAAATCATACAAACCGGGGGACTCTTCTGCACTTTGACGTGCAGGAGAGAGAGAAACGGATGTCGCGACTTTAACCGGCCGCCGCTGCTTATACAGACGTCGGTGGAAGAAACGTGCCGCACCGTGAGGACGACCAAGCGGCGGCGCATTGAGTGATACGCCGGTAGCTCATGTCTGACGACTCCAACACCACGCACGCGCCACTTGAAGAGGGCGTGGGCCGGAAAACTGTCGGCCGCGTGTGAAGCACGCGCCGACGATAAAATGGCCAATTACCGTTTAACCCCTGTGACTAAGCCTTAATGTTTGTCTTATTCGGGCCTTAATCCGTATTTAGCCATTGCATAAAGTATTAAATAATAATAGGAGTTGCGGCGGACCGGGCCGGACTGGACCGGTCCAACCGTGCCCAATGACAACATTAACCCTGCGCCCAGAACATTTTTTTGTCCTATTAGAGGGATAAAAGAGGTAATACACTGTTCATGGCCGAGTTTGAGAAAAAAAAAAAGAAAACAGCGTGAAAAACCGATAAAACCCCCATGCAACCACCACATTCAGCCGACAGCACCAAGGGCAGAACCGGACGCACACTGCCACAATCCACAGTGATTTTAGACACAATGCACAGTGATCCAAACAGGAAAAACCTCACGCCTTTTAGATGGTTTGTAATATGGTCAAAAAACATAAAATATAATAATATGAAATAGCGAATTAGAAAAAAAGAAGGGGTTATCATATAGTTTATAATAATTAAGAATTCTATCTGGTTTTAAGAGATTTTTAGATAATAAACTAACTATACTAAAAAAAACATTATTTAAAATATCTTAGTTTATATTATGAAACTGTGATGAGGTATTTGCAAGATTTTTCTAATTATTTACTTAAACTCAAGAAGGGTTTAAAAAGTGATTTTGAAATTAGATCTTAATCATCACTTTTAAAATGCAGGAATTGAACATGAAATAATGACAAATATTCTTCATCATGTTCCAAATTAGACTTTAAGATCATCACCCACTTTTAAGTAGACTTTTAAGGTCATGTTCAAATTAACTCCTAAAAAAAGTGTAAAAAAATTGAAATTCTAGCTTGCATTCTTATCAAAATAAAATACATAAAAATTGAAAATAATAATAATAATAATAATAATAATGTCACATCTTTTTTTAATTTTGATTTTTTGAAAAAAAAATATCATCCTCTTGAAGATGATGTTGATAAGATCTAAGGTCGTTATAATGATTTAATATGAAAATTAAATAAAAAAAATATTATCTAGACATTCATCAACTCATGTATTTGGATTCACTTAAAAATATATTTTTTTTTATTGATTATAGACAAACAATAATGAAAAGAGACACATGAACACAAAATCCGAAGACCTTCAGTTTTTTAAAGGAAAAGAAATATTATATTTTAAAATAAAAATAAAAAAACAGAGAAGAAATTTACAGAAGCACCGAGACGAATAAGAGATAGAAAAACAAAACGAAGGAAACTACCTTAATGATTGCCGCAAACCGTCCCTTTGCACTAAAATTGTAAAATCCATTCCGGACCCGTTCTGATTTTTTATTTGGAACGGAATGTTCCGGTTTCGGTGCATTCTGGCGTTCCGTTCCGGTTTTGTATTGTTCATATTTATTTAATTATATATATAAAAAAAATGAAATATTAATTTAACAAGTATAATTTAAATTCAAGATAAATGAACTTTAAATTATACAATACAAACATAATCTTAAAATTAGAAACATCTTTAAAATTCCAAAATATTATGAAAGTAAAATGTTCTACAATAAAAGAAAAATACATCAAACATCTTCTACATCATTAATATAAAAATATTAGAATTTCTTATTATGCATCCCAAAAAAAATAGTAAATACCATAGTAAGATAATTACAAAGAGAATAGTACTGAAAATCATATGTTCAAAAAAGAAAAAGAAAAAAAACAGATTTTGAAAAAAAATAAATAAGTAAAATTCGAACACAATATGATATAAATAAAAAAATCGTAAAATCGTAAGTAAAATATTTCTAAATACAATACAACATAATTATGGTTATAAAACTTCATTAGTTAAGGTTCATATATAATTCAAAATAATTTAAAAATACATTACAAAACAATTATGTCCATAGAATTTCATTAGGTAAAAACTAACAAATTTAAAATAAATATTTTGATGATATGCTATATAAATTAAAATCAGTCTCATGCCCGTCATTTTCCTCGTTATTTTTAATACATTTTTCAAAAGTATTATTATTGAAAGGATTATCAGTATTAATACTGGTGTCAACACTCAACATCGATATTACTAGTACTAGCTCCAACTCTAACAAATTATTTCTACATTAGGATATGAAAATGATTTAAAAACATCAAATTTTTTTAATTTAAAGTAAAAAATAAAAAAAAAATCAAGTATAAATTTTAAAATTAATATTACTGATTTTCAAGAGTGATTCCATGCTGGACAAATTGTTCCGATGTGGGCTGGACAAATTGTTCCGATGTGGGACAATATAATGTGTCCCACATTGGACAAATAAAACACTCTCAATTCTTCTCTTCATTAAATACTTTCACTCCAAATCTTCACTCTTCTTGTCCCACATCGGACAACCACACTTTTTTCTCAACTTTTCTTCATTAAATACTCGTCTCCACTCCAATCTCCAGAGTCCAGCTTCCGCTCTTCAGCCGGAACGGAATGCTCGGGTCAGAACCGAGGCGTTCCGGCCGGAATTGGGCTGGAATTTCTGGATCGGACCAGAATTAAAACCGGGGTAAAAACAACGTCGTTTTGTTCCGGTTTTATGAACGGAACAGAATTTTTTGTCCGTTCCGGCCGGAACAGAATGGATTTAATAACTTTGCTTTGCACTCTCCAGGGATAATAATAAAGCTGAATAAAAAAAATAAATTGTGAGTGTATTAGGCTGATTCATTAACTGTTTGTAAGTGTGGTTAAAATTATTTTTAAAATTATTTTTTGTGTAGATATATATTAAAATAATATTTTTTAATTTTTTTTTGATATCAACACATTAAAATAATCTAAAACCACTAATTTTTTATTTAAAATAAAAAATAAAAATAAAGTTTTTTCAATTTTTCAACTTTTCCAAACACATTCCCAAACACTCCTTGTAACAAAGGATATCTAGTTTTTATTTTTATTATTTTAGTTAATCAAAAGATCTAAATGCCCTAGAAAATCTATTTCTCTAAGCTACATATATATATATATATATATTTATTATTATTATAAAAGTACCTTAATAATTATATTGTGCTAAGAATGAAAATAAAAAAAAATGCCCGTAACCTAACAATTATGTAAATTAAACTCTTAGTAATAGCAAATGAGTGTGAAGAAAAAGACGATTCTATCCCTATGAGTAAGTTATACGGTTTTTATTACGATGAGCAAAATAATTATTTTATTGCGTAAATTAACAGTAAATTTGAGTGATAAAGAGTGATTTCTCCATCTCTTTTAGCTTTTGTTTTAATAAATAAATAATATTAAAACGAACTTATAATAATAATCTAGCAAGTAAAATAAGAATCTAGCAATCCAAAGCTACTAGATTGGGATTCACCCAACACCATCGAGTTTGTCATTGATCCTAAACACACTTGCCATTGCCAACAAGATTTCCCTTCTATCTCCTTAAATTAGAACGAGCTTGGTAATATGTTTAAAATTATCTTTTTAAAATGATTTTTATCTAAAAAAATTATTAATTTTTATTTCAATGCAAAAACTCCGGAATCGCAATAACAATAGAAACCTTCGCCCACGTGACCCCGGCTGGCAATCCCTTGACTCGGATTGGAGGATTTCCTGGACCATGGTGAAATCTCACACCTAATCCCAGCTCTTATTGTTTTCATCTTGAGTATTGTAATTCACTCCAACAACATCATAATTTCTTGTCCAATCATTGTAGTGATGCTCCTCCTTCAAAGAAAAAAACACTAGAAAAAGGTTTTTTCTTTTCATCTCAGGGGAAAACAAAAGGTTAACAACAACCATCAATGGCCGCTTCTCTCTTCCCTCTCCCCTTCCTCTTCCTCTTCGTCTTCCTCCTCCACCCTCTTTCCTCCACAGCTAACATCCACAAAACCAACAACCTCCTCAAATCACATCTCTTTACAGAACCCACTTCCATAAACACAACACACACGACCCATAAGCCCCTCAACGACACCCCACCAACTGTTTTCTTTGAGGTCACCAAACCCATAAATGTCCCCAAGACTAAACCTTGCAAGCACCTTGTTCTCCAACATGACTTTGCCTCTACTTATGGCAAACCTCCTGTTCTTTTAAACTATACCCCTCCCTCTCATTGCCCATCTCAAGATTTCTCCAAGATTGTCCTTGAATGGAAGGCAACTTGCAAAGGGAGACAATTTGATCGTATATTTGGGGTTTGGTTAGGTGGGGTGGAGCTTCTTAGGAGTTGCACTGCGGAGCCTAGAGCAACTGGGATTGCTTGGACTGTTCGGAAGGATATAACAAGGTATTATTCATTGCTCGTTAAGAATGAGACTCAAGAATTTGCTGTTTATATGGGTAATATCGTTGATACTACTTATACTGGTATATACCATGTGACTGTAAGTATTTACTTTTATCCTGCTGAAAAGAAATTGAGACATAGTGATCATGGTTTTAATAATTTGGTATCCGGGAGGGATTCTAAGGCTGATTTGATCCTGCCCATTTCGCGAAATTTGCCGTTGAATGATGGGCTGTGGTTTGAAATTCAGAACTCTACTGATTCTGAGGCGAAGGAATTCAAGATACCTCAAAATGTGTACAGGGCTGTGCTGGAGGTTTATGTTTCTTTTCATGAGAATGATGAATTTTGGTATGGAAATTATCCTAATGAGTATATTATTGCAAATAATCTTACTGGTTATCCGGGTAATGGACCTTTTAGAGAGGTTGTGATTAACCTTGATGGAGAGATTGTTGGCGCAGTTTGGCCTTTCACTGTGGTTTTTACCGGTGGGATTAATCCTCTCTTGTGGAGACCCATTAGTGGCATTGGTTCATTTGATCTCCCCTCTTATGATATTGAAATCACACCCTTCTTAGGGAATATATTGGATGGAAAGACTCACAAGTTAGGATTTACCGTCACGAATGCTTTGAATGTGTGGTATATAGATGCCAATTTGCATCTTTGGCTGGACCATAGGAGCACAAACACAGAAGGGAAGCTTTTGAAACATGAAAGCAAGCCTCTTGCTTTTGCTTTGGTATCAAATTTTAAAGGTTTGAATGGAAAATTCTTGACAAGTGCACGCAGGTTAATATCCTCAAATGGATGGGTAAAGTCCTCTCATGGGAATATCACTACACATTTCAATCAACACTTAGGTTACAGCAATTTGATGGAGATGGGCAAGGATGGTGATTTGCAGATCGTGAATCAGACGATTAATTTTACTGATACTGTTTCTTTTAGGAAGCCATCTTCTAATACTAAATCATTCAAATCGTTAAAAAATTTCAAGTTTTACATGTACTCTGACTACATGGATCAAGGAAATGGCACTTCCTTGTCGGTGGCAAATGTTACTTTGGGATTCAATGAGAAGAATGTTAAACATGCTGGTTTGGGATTTGTATCAAACATTCTCAGAAATCTGCAGAATGGGCAGGGTGTTATGGTTGTGAAGAATAACTTGGTTCAAAGTGGTGAGGGGAGCACACAACAGGAATACACATACAATGGCAGTGGCCTCTGCTATTTCAGGAACATAAGCAGCTCAAACTACAGTATTCTGTATGACAAAGTTGTAAATGCATGCAGTGATAGGGATTATTCTCATCTAGGTTTCGGGCTCAGCAGATATTTTCATTTTCCAGCTTCAGGGTCTTCTCTAGCATCTGAATTACTGAATAAGTATCATGATGGAGTTTGACCGTTTTATGGAGCGTGTTCGGGAAGCTCCAGAGGGTTCCTCTCTGTGGGAAAACTGTGAGCCAATAAAATTTTATGTAACTTATTTTTTCTCTCTTAATGTTTCAAATCAAACATAATTTGTGTTACAGATTTAGGAGAATGTCCAGTGAGATAAGCATTGGTTAAACAAAGCACGATGCTGGTATGCTGTGAAACAATCACTACTCGTAGTGTTCTAGGTTAGAAGCTAAGACAGTTAACTCGGTAGGATTTCATGATGAAGATCGAACTTTGACACTTGCAATGGCAATGACAATTGCTGTTTGTCAAGACATGTTCCTTGTTCTCGTGTTAATTCTGGCAAAGTTAGAGAGGCTGATGCAAATCAGGAAGAAGATGAAACACTAGCAATCTAGGAAGCTGACGACACAAATCAGGAAAATGATATCAATGATATCCCATAAGGTCGTAATCAAGAGCTGCTGCAAATTGAAGCTTCCACAAAATCAGTCCTGTTACAATTCTATTCACGTGTTTAATTATTATTTGCTTTCCTAATTAGAAGTTAAGAACTTATCAGTATTTTCCTAGTTGTTATTTTCCTAAACAAGAACCAAAGATTATATTACTTAAGGCAGAATGAAATAAACGAAGAGACACTTTTCTGGCCAATTATTATTCGATTCTTTATTGAATTGTTTTGGAGAGATTCCAGCACATAGAGAGATTCTGTGCTTTCCCTGTCATAGTGATTAGTGAGAGGCTGCTCCTAGGACAGTTGACACCAATTTGGTATCAGAGCTGTGCGTATATGCCTACTACTCGTAGTGGCAACTCATATGCCATGACATCCACCCATAACCGAAACAACCCCAACACCACAAACCCCAACCCGATTCACCCCATTCCTACCAACCATGCCCCCATCAACCATAACCAACCTAACATCAACCCCACTCTCCAAGACCCAAACAACTCCACCTCAAGCCACCAACACCTAAACACTGAAAACCCAAATACCCGAGAATCAGACCAGCCACAACTGCATTATCAGCTTGATCAGATTGCCACAGTTATGGCACAGGTTATGCGTCACCTGGACGTAATGGAGGAGTGTTATGCGCGAGAGGAATATGGTCTTCCCAACCAGCAAGGCCATAGAGTAAACCACCGAGGAAGATTGAACAATGTTGATGAAGAAGATGTCCACGAGACAGAGGAGGAAATTCATGAATTTGATGATCATGGCCATCAGGTTCGTCACCATAGACAAGCTGGATACAGGGGACAAATTGTTCATCAACCACCACTTGACGAGTTAACCAAACGAATGAAAGTAGATGTGCTAGATTTTTTTGGCAAGTTAGAACCTAACGGGTTTGAAGATTGGTTAACAGCCATTGAGGACTACTTCGACTGGTTTGATGTTTCAGAAGATAGGAAGGTGCGATATGTTCGGATGAAACTGAAAGGACATGCACGAGCATGGTGGGGAAGTGTAGAGGAACAACTACGCTGAACACACAGGCCACCAATCTCCAACTAGGAGGAGATGAAAGAACGGTTAAAAGAGAAATACCTGCCACTTGATTACGAACAGATGATGTTCGAAGAGATGCTGCAACTTCGCCAAGGAACATTAAGTGTTGATCAGTTTACAGATCGTTTCCACGAACTATCTGTGCGTAGTAAGGTTGTGGAGACTGAACAACAAACACTAGCCCGATATCGCATGGGGTTGCGCAGCGATCTGCGTAGAGACATGTGGACTGCACGCTTATAATCAACGTGGAGGAGGCGTATCAACTGGCTCTACGGCTGGAAAAACAAGTAGGACCCATCGGTGGGAGAAGGATGGCCACATGGGAGACAAAATCAGAATTTGCATCTGCTTCTGCCAATCAACACCCTCCTGTATTTAGAGATCAAACAAAGAATGTGACCAGTGGAGACTATAAAAGGTAAAGCAAGGGCCTCTAACGAAGGGCCCCAATGCTATAAGTGCAAGGGTTTCGGTCACTATGCTGTTGTGTGTCCCACACGCGACAAGAAGCTTGCGTTTATTTGTGAGAAGGAGCTGCTCATTGCAGACACAACTGAGCATGAGATGGAAGAGGACTGTGATGAGAATATTGACAGTGATGAAGAACATTTAGTTGCATCAGCACTACCTAGCTGTGTTATACATAGGGTATTGACAGGAACAAAGACAGGGCTTCAAGATAATTCTGATTGGTTACGCACTAATATCTTCCACACTCGTATGGAGCATGATGGTAAGGCTTTGAATGTCATCATTGACAATGGAAGTGGCATGAACGTGATCTCCGAAGCAGCCATCGAACGACTCGGACTGAAGACTGAAAAACATCCCACCCCTTATAGAATCAGCTGGGTTAACGAAACAAACACTGTCATGGTAAAGCAGCGATGCCTGGTGAAATTCTCATTGGGAACAAGGTATGTTGATGAAGCATGGTGTGATGTTATCCCTATGACTGTGTGCCATATGCTATTGGGTCGACCATGGCTCTATGATCGGAATGTCTTCTACGATGGGCATGCCAATACCTATTCATTCAAATTCCAAGGTAAGAAGTTTGTGATGGATCCACTTCACATCTCAGAATTTGACACCACAAAAGAGGTAGTCCCAGTCCTAACACTGCAACAATTCTCTCGCTATCTACAAAAGGAAGATACAGTGCTGCTAGTGGTCAACCGTGAGGTGAAGCAAAGAGACGGTATCATCCCTCCCGAGTTAACAACGCTGCTAAAACAATATCAGGATATCATGCCTGATGATGTCTCAAACCAACTTCCCCCAATGAGGGAGGTGCAGCGCACCATTGATCTCATTCCAGGGTCATCGTTACCCAATCTTCCACATTACCGTATGAGCCCCAAGGAGAATGACGAACTCAGTCGTCAAGTACAGCAACTACTGGACAAGGGGCTCATTAGGGAGAGCCTCAGCCCCTGCGTTGTCCCTGTCCTCCTCACACCAAAGAAAGACGGTAGTTGGCGAATGTGTGTGGATAGCCGAGCAATTAATAAAATCACGGTAAAATACAGGTTCCCAATTCCTCGTCTTGACGATATGTTGGACTTGTTATGTGGTTCCTCTATCTTCATGAAAATTGATCTCCAGAGTGGTTATTACCAAATCAGAATTCAAGTGGGGGATGAGTGGAAAACAACATTCAAGACAAAAGATGACCTATTTGAGTGGCTAGTCATGCCATTCGGACTAACCAACGCGCCAAGCACTTTTATGCGTGTGATGACGCAAGTCCTTAAACCATTCTTGGGCAAATTTGTAGTTGTCTATTTCGACATAATATTCAGCCAAGATGTGCAGATGCATTTAAGCCATGTTGAACAAGTCCTAAGAGTTTTGCGAGCTGAGCAACTCTACATCAACAAGGACAAGTGCTCGTTTATGAAGGGGAGTGCCAAATTCCTGGGATTTATAATTTCCAGTCAAGGGGTGGAGGCTGATCCAGCCAAGGTGCAGGCTGTCCAACAATGGCCGACGCCCCATAACATATCTGAAGTCAGAAGCTTCCATGGTCTGGCCACCTTTTACAGGCGATTCATTCGCAACTTCAGCACGATCATGGCCCCAATCACCGAGTGTCTCAAAGAAAAGAAATTCGTATGGAGTAACGCAACTGCCAAAGCATTTACCGAGATTAAAAATAAAATGGGGCAAGCACCAGTACTCAAACTTCCAGATTTTTCAAAAATCTTTGAAGTGGCTTGTGACGCATCACATGTGGGAATCGGTGGGTTGCTGAGCCAGGAGGGCCATCCCATTGCATTTTTTAGCGAAAAGCTTAACGACACGCGTAAGCGCTACTCGGTATATGATATGGAATTCTATGCTCTAATTCAGACACTCAAGCACTGGCGCCCTTATCTGATCCATAGGGAATTTGTCCTGTTTACTGATCATGATTCGCTGAAGCATCTTGATTCCCAAAATAAGATGAACGCCAGACACGCTCGTTGGATAGACTATCTCCAACAATTTGACTTCGTCATCAGACACAAGGCAGGAAGGGAGAATAAGGTGGCTGATGCGTTAAGTAGAAGACCACATTTGCTGCATATGCTCTCGGCCAATGTTGCAGGTTTTGAGAGTATAAAGGCAGAGTATGCCAATGACGAAGACTTTGGCAATATCTACAATTCACTATCCAATCAAGAGCAGACAGTAGTAAATAAACAACCTGCGGGCTTGTATTCACCTCTTCCCATACCAGACAGACCTTGGCAGCATTTGAGCATGGATTTCGTTCTTGGCCTGCCACGAATGGCTAAAAATCATGATTCAATTATGGTGGTAGTAGATCGTTTTTCAAAAATGGCACACTTTCTTCCTTGCCATAAAACTTATGATGCGTCAAGAGTCGCAACCTTATTTTTGCAGGAAATAGTTCGTCTTCATGGTGTTCCAGCTTCAATTGTATCTGACAGGGACGTCAAGTTTGTGAGCTATTTTTGGAAGACATTGTGGACAAAATTAGGAACAAAATTGATGTTCTCTAGTGCCTTCCACCCCCAAACAGATGGGCAGACGGAGGTGACCAACAAGAGCTTGAGAAATCTACTACGTTGCCTAATCATGGATCTTGTGGCCAATTGGGATACAGTACTTCCACATGCTGAATTTGCCTTTAATAATTCAGTCAATCAAGCAATGGGCTGCACACCATTTGAATTAGTTTATGGATTTCGTCCCAATGCCCTACTGGATCCTTACCACAGCCACCACGGCCTAGTGAAGCTGCGCTGGATTTTTCCAGCTATATGCAAAACATTCATGAGGAATGCAAACAACGCATTAACATTTACACAGACTCCCATACAGCCTTCGTGAATGCAAAACGAAAGTCTTGACAGTTTAAAGAAGGCAAAATGGTGTTAATTTGTCTGAGACCCGAAAGGTTTCCCCTAGGAAGCTTCACTAAACTTCACGCACAGAGAGCAGGCCCCTTCAAAGTCATCAAGAAAATTGGTCCTAATGCCTACGTTATCGAGTTACCATCTGATTACAACATCAGCCCAATTTTCAATATCGAAGATCTTACAGAATTTAAAGGTCTTGAGGACAACATTTCAGCACCACAAGCCCCACAGGTCGCACCAACACCACGAGTTCCAGCCAACACAAAGCCACGAGAGGAGATCGCTACCATTCTTGACCATCAGTTCGTGTCCACGCGACGGGGAGGTTATTATAAATTCTTAGTTCAATGGAAGAATCGTCCACAATCAGAATCTGTTTGGTTGCAAGCACCAGAGATTAAACGTCTTCATCCAGACCTATTTGCAGTATATACTAATAGTAACTTGCCAGAGTCAAGTTCTTCAAAGGGGGTGGCAATTGATGCAAATCAGGAAGAAGATGAAACACTAGCAATCCAGGAAGCTGACGACACAAATAAGGAAAATGATATCAATGATATCCCATAAGGTCGTAATCAAGAGCTGCTGCAAATTGAAGCTTCCACAAAATGAGTCCTGTTACAATTCTATTCCCGTGTTTAATTATTATTTGCTTTCCTAATTAGAAGTTAAGAACTTATCAGTATTTTCCTAGTTGTTATTTTCCTAAACAAGAACCAGAGATTGTATTACTTAAGACAGAATGAAATAAATGAAGAGGCACTTTTCTGGCCAATTATTATTCGATTCTTTATTGAATTGTTTTGGAGAGATTCCAGCGCATAGAGAGATTCTGTGCTTTCCCTGTCATAGTGATCAGTGAGAGGCTGCTCCTAGGACAGTTGACACCAGAGGCTCTTGAAAATAATAGGGTTGTTTTGCCATTCATATAAAACCATCATTGCATTTCCAATTAGCCATTATTTGCATTTAAACACCATAAGCGTAATTTGGTAGTAATTCCTTGTAAATACACAGATTTTTCATCGCCATAGCAGTCTGGAGAATAAAATTTAAAGTCTGGTTATGATCTTGAGTCTGAACGTGGATCTTCAGTGTGATGTATACTTCATTCTCGCAATGCGGACACTCGGCAAAAAACATTTGTTGCAGCTGATGCCCGATGTTAAATAAGCTAA
The DNA here is from genome assembly GCA_029204005.1 of Salix udensis. Taxonomy (NCBI): domain Eukaryota; kingdom Viridiplantae; phylum Streptophyta; class Magnoliopsida; order Malpighiales; family Salicaceae; genus Salix; species Salix udensis. Next base: position 10,199,756 of record CM055029.1, read on the forward strand.
ATTGAAGTGCTGGATCCATTCTTTGATGAGATTTGTTCCTGCTTATCCTAGTGTTGTCCTTTCCTAATAGCAGGATTGAGATTTTCAAGTGGTTTTTGCTACATAGAAAAGGAGAGATGGGGTCATGTCAAGTTGAGCCGACGATTTCCTTTAAAATTTCACTTGCTTATGTTATTTATTCTTAAAAAAATTGGAAAATTTGAAAATGAAACCAAGAATTAGCATTGGAAAAATAAAATAAAAAACAGGACACCTTGGAAAATTTAAAAATGAAACCAAGAATTAGCATTGGAAAAATAAAATAAAAAACAGGACAACTTGGAAATAACTTGATTTTCACACGGTATTTAAAAAAAACCATAGCTGAGAAGTGTGGTGTTAAAAAATACATACAAATAGACTTACACAATAACCAAAAGCATGAAAAAAAGAAGTTATGTTTAAGCTCTTATTATTGTGTGATAGGAGACACGAGTTGATATGTCGTGTGTTGCGCTGGGTTTTTATGACATAGTAAATTGATTGATTATTATGTGTGTTTTAATTAATTAAATAAAATTTAAGTAGTTAAATTATCATCAATAAAATCCATTTCAAATTAGTTATTTGTTTTGTGTATCGAAGTTATTGAATGTTGTTACTGTTTGAATGTTTGGATAATTATTTAATCAGTAGATTGTCTAATGAATTATTTCCATTATTATTATATTTGAATTATCATGATTTTTAAATTGTCATAATTATTATAGTTGCTATTATAATAATTGTTGTAAATAATTAATGTTATGATTATTACTGACATTATTGTATAATCATTGTAATTATTATGACAATAATCATTAGGGGTGAGCAAACCGAACCGAATAACCGATTTAACCGAGAAAACCGAAAAAAAAAACCAAAAAAATCGAACTGAAAAAACAAACCTATTAAACCGATTGAAAAATTAAAAAAAACCGTCCAGTTTGGTTCGGTATCGGTTTTGTACGGACAAAACTGATTGAACCCAACCGAACCGGTTCGGTTCGGTTTACTCACCCTACTATAAATACAAACTTAAGAAACCCTAAACTTTAGTTACTTTACCGTTCCGCCTCTCGCCTCTCGTCTCTCTAGTCTCTTCTCTCGCCTCCCTCTGCCTCTCGGCTCTCGGTTCCTAAATGGCTAAATTTACTAAACCCTAAATTTTTCTAACACAAGCAGCCTCTCGCCTCTCTCCTCTCGCCTCCCTCTGCTTCTCGATTCCTAAATTTACGAAACTCTAAATTCTCTAACACAAGGAGCCTCTCGCCTCTCGTCATCACAAGGGTGGACTTAAATCACCTTGGTCGCGTAGGAGAAGAAAACACGAAGTGGGGTATGTTGCTGTCTCTGCTATGACTGATGTTTTTTTTATTGTTTTGTTTAGTTATTCATCAGGTCTCATGCTGTTTCTTATGTTCCTTATGCTAATTTCTTATTGCTGATGGGGGTGTTATCTTTTCTTAAACTCTAATGCAGGGTATCGATCCAAGTCTTAGACCAGAGGTTTGGCCATTTCTCCTTGGAATGTAAGTTATCGTTTATATGCCTTTTTACATTTGATTTTCTTAGAATCTAAATGCCACAGATACTTGGTTGAGTGAGGTTTCTTATCTGCTAAATTTTTCCTTCTGCTGCTGGTTTATATATAATTAAGCAAGATAACAGCTTTTCATCGATATATTCTGTCATTAAATTTGAGGTCATCACAAAGTGCTCTATCTGTAAATTTGGAAAAATCATTAATGGTAGGCTAGGAACAATGTAATTGTTGGCAACATAGTTGTTAAATGCAAACATTCTCATGTAAAAGGTCTCAACATTTATAATTTTCCTATTTGGAACATGCATGTCCAATTTATGCTACTGTTTTTCTGATGTCCTTCCTAGGAAGCTTTTTTCTTATTGTTTGTGCTCATTTGTTGTGAGGATGCATTAGCACTACTATTATATTGTGGACTAGACCATGCTGCAAATATAGTGTAAATTTATTATGCATATATGCTGCGAATAAATTGTGGAATTATTATGAATATATGCTGTGAATATATTATGGAATTATTATGAATATATGCTGCGAATATATTGTGCATTCTTAAAATATATATTATTAACATGTTTTGATCTTTTTCATTTGTTAATTACAGATGGAAAACCAAAATGTTTCATCCATTGACACTACCCCAACATCAACATTTAATGCCCTCGCTTCAAACACTCAAACTACATCAGGATCTGTCACAAATGATAGAGGTAAACAACCTGAAGTCCTTACATTGAGAAAAAGAAATGTTGATGATAGAAAAAAGTCACAAATTTGGGATCATTTTACAAAACTAGATTGTGATCCTAATAAACCTAGAGCTGCATGTAATTATTGTAGAAGGGATTATGCATGTCATACTATTTTGAATGGAACAAGTAATATGTGGAGTCATTTGAAAGTATGCAAAAAATTCCCTTTTGTGGTTGATAAGAAGCAAAAACTTTTGGTATTAGAACCTAAGAAAGAGATTGATGAATCAGAAGACAAAAATATGGGCACTCTAAAGGCAATAGGTTATAATCATGAAGAATGTAGATTAGCACTAGCACAAATGATTATAATTGATGAGTTGCCTTTTAATTTAAATCATTTTTGAGGACAATACAACCTAGATTTGATAGTCTTTCTTGTTTTATTGTTATGAAAGACTGTTTGAAAATTTATGTTGACGAGAAGGAAAATTTGAAGATAGCACTTAGGGGTCAACGATTATGTTTGACAACAGATACATGGACATCAATCCAAAACATTAATTATATGTCCTTAACGGCTCATTGGATTGATAGTGAGTGGAAATTGCATAAAAGAATTCTCAATTTCTGTCAAGTTTCAAATCATACTGGTGAGGTAATTGGTCAAGTGATTGAGAATTGTTTGTTAGAGTGGGGGATTGATAAACTTTTTACTATTACAGTAGACAATGCAAGCTCTAATAATGTGACTATTTCTTATTTGAAGAATGTGATGATAGATTGGCCATTTAATATATTGTCAAATGATCATTTGCATGTAAGATGTTGTGCACATATTGTAAATTTTATTGTGGGTGATGGCTTGAAAGAGATTCATGCGTCAGTTGTTAAGATTAGAAATGCAATAAGGTTTGTGAGATCTTCACCTGCGAGGCAGCTTGCATTTAAAAAATGTGCAGAAAAATTGCATATAGATTGTAAAAAGGCATTATGTTTGGATGTTGCAACTCGATGGAATTCAACTTATCTTATGTTGGATGCTACTGAAACATTTGAAAAGGTGTTTGTGAGGTTAGGTGAGAGTGAACCTAGGTATATGGGTTATTTTTCGGAGGTTGATCTAAAAGGGAATAAAAAAAATATAGGGCCACCTGGTTTGGGGGATTGGGAAAATGGTAGAATTTTGGTCAAGTTTTTAAAGATCTTTTACACAGTTACATTAAAGTTTTCTGGCTCATTACATGTGACATCAAATTCTTTCTTCAATGAATTGATTTACATGCATGCAAACTTGTTGAAATTGTGTAAAAGTAGAGATGATGTTTTAAGTGGAATGGCAATGAAAATGATGTTGAAGTTTGAGAAGTATTGGGGTTATGATGCAAATCAGAATTTCATATTGTATGTGGCCAATGTTTTAGATCCACGCTTTAATTTGAAATATGTTAAATTTTGTTTTGGTGAGTTGTATGATTATCACCAAGCACAAGATTTAACAACAAAGGTGAAAGATCATTTAGTAAGACTATATGAGTTTTATTGAAGAGTTGATGAAGTGGAGGATGTTAATAGACATATTCATGATGTTAATGATATGGATTGCAATGATACAGAGTTAAATGTTAATACTTTTGCTCGATTCAAAAGATATTTACAACAGGAAGATAATGTAGAAAATAAAAATGAAGTGGAGAGGTATTTGAATGATGGTTGTGAGGATCCTGATGATGATAAATTAGATATTTTAGGTTGGTGGAAGGGTAATGGTTCAAAATATAAAATACTTTCGAAGGTTGCACAACATGTTTTAGCTATTCCTATATCCACAGTGGCTTCCGAATCATCTTTTAGCACAGGCGGTCGTATACTCGACCAATTCCGAAGTTCTTTATCTCCAGCGACTGTTCAAGCACTTGTTTGTTGTCAAAATTGGTTACATCATGGATCAATCCCGATCGACATTACAACCTTGATGGATGATTATGAAAAATATGAAAAACTTGAATCAGGTTATTTTTCTTATACATTTGCATTTTTATTTTATTAAATAATAATCAACTTATTTGCAATCTAACATTTCTATTATTTTTTTTGTAGATTTTGGTGGAGAGTTAAATCTAGCGACGAATGATAATTAGTTCAAAACTGACTGTATTTCTTGAAGTTTTTTATGTTAATGTTGCTTGTTTTTTTTTGAAGCCCTTTGAAGGTATTTTTTGTAATTTAAATTTAAATTTGTTCACTTGTGTAGTTTTAATTATTTCTCATCATGCTAAATTACACAAAACAAAAGTATTAGAAAGGTTAAAAAAAACTTAATAAACACTATATTAACAATTTAATACATTATTATTTGTATTTGTTGCAAAAAAAATTTAAAAATACTTTGGGTTCTGGTATGAAAATAGTTTTTCAAGCCCGTAAGAAAATTTATTAGAAAACCCATCAAAAAGCCCATCAGAAGGCCTATCAGAAGGCCCATAAGATGGCCCAAAAACCATATTCGGTTTTATGATTTTTTTAACCAAAAAAACAGGACCGAACCGAACCGAACCGAACCGAAAGTGGCCGTTTTTGAATACTTTCGGTTTGGTTTCGGTTTGAATTGAAAAAAAAAACGGTTTGGTTACTTTTTTGACAAAAAACCGGACCGAACCGAACCGAACCGAAACTGCTCACCCCTAATAATCATAATGATAACCAACCTCGTTGTTTTTCTGGATATTAATTCAATTATAATTAGTATTATTATCATTAGTATAATTATTTTTGTCATTGTTGATATTTTTATATTATTTTATGAGTTATTGTTATTACTACCATCAAAATCATCATTAGTTATATCATAAGCACCATAACTATTAGAATAAATTATAATTGTTATTATCATGATAATTTATAGTGTTACTATTATCATTAAGATTACAACACCTTAAATTATTATTATTAGTATCGTTAAAAAAATAAAAAATTATTAACTTATCCTGAAGAATAAAAACACTTAAAAAGTTTAACAAAAGAGTAAGCAAAAAAAACACATCTCTTATTATTATTATTATTATTATTATTATTATTATTATTATTATTATTATTATTATTATTATTATTATTGCATATATAATAAAAAAACAAAATGACCTCGAAGAATAAAAAACACTAAAAAATATTAAGAAAACAAAAAAATAAAATAATTAACAAAAGAGAAATAAATATTATTAGCTTAACAAAATCATTAAAAAAAAACATTTTAAATGATTAATACTATTATTTCATAAATAAATAAAAAATTACGAATCAAGAAAATAAAAAATATTACAAAAGAGTACGAAAAAAGTTTTATGTAAGAAAAAAAAATTAGCCTTAAAAAAATATTTTGAAAAAAAAAAGTAAAATAATTCTTACTATTATTGCTTTATAGGGGAAGAATAATAGTAACAAAAGAGGAAGAAAAAAAATCAAATAAAAGATAGAGGGTGATCATGATTTCTATTGGTGAAATTATAACCACCACTGTCATAACCCAATTTCTGGGTTACTCTCCAAAATTTATCCAAAAGTATCAAAAATAAAATAAAAAGAGCCAACATTGGTAGAGAAATCAATGTGGAAAATTTGGTCATTTTCAAGAGCCAAATTATACCTCTTTTATGCCAAAAAAATGAGAGAAATACAGATTCGAGGTAAGAATTAAGTTGAAAATCATAATTATAATTTTTAGAGGCCAATTTAATTTAATCATGGGCCAATTTAGAGTATAATTATGTTTAGAAATTAATATAGGGTCCAATTTAAGGATTTAATTAAGTGCAAGGATGTAATTATACTTTAAATTGGTCATATTATTATTATTAAAGACTTCATTGATGAAAAATCAAGTTCTTGAACTTAATTCGGGCTAAATCAAGAAGATTGAAATTTTCAGAGACCTAATTGAATTTTTCCAAGCTATTTGTGTGAAATCAGGGGTCAAATTGAAGACAATTGAGAGTTTAATGGTCAATTGAGAGTTAAATAACATAAATTGGAAACCAGGGACCGAAATAAAAAGGGTGTGCAAAGTTAAGACTAATATTGAAAATCTGATGGGGATACAATTGCACAAAATTAAAAGTTCAAAGCCAATTGGGGGTGCAATTACAGTAGTTACAAAGCAGGGACGAATGACAACATCAACAACACAGGTTAACCCTTTCCGCCGTCTCTCCCAGCCACCACAGGCCACCATTTTCGACACCACCACCACAGGGAGAATTACCATGATCTCCTCTACCCAGTGGCAGTGGCAAGTGAACCTTTCATCACCCTTCATTTTACTGTTCACGTAACACATGAAACAGTGCGAGTGAATTAATTCACTGCACTATTCAAGTGTTCTCGTTTTTTTGGCATTTGGGCTGCCTCTCTCGGCCCAGCCTAGTTGGTCGGGTCTCGATTTTTTTTAATTTTTATTTTTTTCAAAAAAAAACAAAAAAAAATGTATTTAAAAAAACAAACAAAAATGTGTTGTTTTCCTGCATACGACTGAATTCTAAGATTTTTTGAAGCATATTTTTCATAAAAAATATATTTTGCATGTTTCTCATAGTTTGAATGAAAATTGATATCGTAATCAGTTTATGATTATTCGTTGAAATTTGGCCAAAATATCAAAAACATTTAATAATTATTTTGTTTTAACTATTGGGCTATAAAACTACATTGTAAAGTACACCTGCAGATAATTTTTTTTTACTACGGTGTAAAATTACATTGTAAAGTATACCCATAAAAAAGGGTTTTTAACTATGGTGTACAATTACATTGTAAAGTACATTCGTAGATAAGAAAAAAGATTTTTAACTGCGGTGTAAAATTACATTATAAAGTACACTCGTAAATAAAAAATGGTTTTTGAAACTGCAGTGTAATTTTTTTTAAAACTTTAAAAAATAATCAAACAACAATGCAACTTACCTTAAGTAGAATGCATTAGGGGTGATGTGTCTTCCCCTTGCACAACAAGTCCCCTTACTTAGACTCTCGCAGACAAATAGATTTCCTAGTGACCGTAATACTAGGTGGCGACTCCTGATATTTATAATTGTAATTTTTAGGACTATAAAACACATCTCCATTTTCACCGTACGCCGCTGTCTCCCCAATCAGGGAATGGAGGTGCACGAAGCATGAAAAAAACGTCGTCGCAACAGATGACGACCCCACTAGGGACATGGCTGGATTGAACTTTGTTTGTTTGATTGTTATTCTGTAGTTCATTCTTTTACACACATTTTTACTGCGGTAGCATGCATTTCTACTTTCAATTCATGCATAACATCGGGTTTGAATTATTGTTATCATGCATTTTAATTTCTTGAATAAACCAAATCTTAAGTTAGGCGAGGAGTAGCAGTTTGCCTCATGACTTTCAGTCGGGGTTCAGATTCGTGAAACATCTACCTATAAACTGTGTGTTTACTTGTTAATGGCGGTCATGCTATGCCCCAACCATTTCTTGTAAACCCCCACATCACCTTCACGTAAGGTGGTTACTGGGCAGTTCATAGACCTTTAAGACCAGGTAGAAAGCTTACCTCTCATATAATGGCCTAGAACTTGTCTTTGGGTACAAACTCCCCGATAATTCACTTGTTATGTATGTATATACATTTGCATCATGTGCTCACCACCATGTTCACTTCCAAGAAAACTGTTTTATTTAAAAGCTAGCATGACTCATCTTATCGGCTTACTCGCAAGAGTCTTTGAAAAAGAAGTGAGTTGGTATTTGAAAATGAAGCCTGCTTCCATGATTGCCTTTTGTTTTGGTCAAGTCTGCACATTATAATTTTGCTTGCAATGCCACAAGACCTTTTGATAAACAAGCCTTTCTTTCCATTAAGATCATGTATTTTATACTAAAAATTATTAAGAAAAAACAAAAAAATAAAATAACTGACAAAAGAGAAATAAATATTATTAGCTTTAACATAATCATTTGAATTTTTTTTCAAATGATTACTATTATTATTGCATAAATAAAAAAACAAAATTATGAATCAAGAAAATAAAAAAATATAACAAAAGAGTACACAAAACAAAATTAATGACAAAACAAAAATAATATTAGCCTTAAAAAAATATTTGAAAAAAACATATAAAATAATTCTTACTATTATTGCTTTAAAGGGGAAGAATAATAGTAACAACAGGGGAAGAAAAAAAATCAAATAAAAAATAGAGGGTTGATCATGATTTCTATTGGTGAAATTATAACCACCACGATTGACACGCCCCCTATCACGAAAGCCACCACGCCTTGGAAAGGTGTATTGTCGCTGTGCAATATTTGCAAAAGGTTGCTGGATGGAAGGAGTGAGTTGATGTCAAGAAAGGCAAGCTTCAGAAGTCAATAAGAGGGAATATATTTCCTCAAGAATGATACTATTAGTGCGTGCTGATATTGAGGCCACAAAGTTGTCATATTCATGGATGAGACCTGTAAGAATATATGTTATGATATCATCATGACTTAGTGGTTGTCCAGCAACAACTAATTATTCGATGAGCCTTTTGATGAAATGAAAATAGTTAGTGATCGACTTGCTGCCTTTTATTGCAGTTGCGAGTTGTGTGCGAATTTACAAAATGCACGCACGAGATCATGAGGAGAAGGTATCATCCAACGCATTCCAAATAGCCTTGGAAGTTGTATAATTGACAACTTGAGCAAGAACCGGTTTACATAAGGAAGTCATAAGGGTGCCTAGAATGAGATTGTCTTGATGAGCCTAATGAGAGTAAAGGTGGGTTGGTGTTGCAGGGGAATATGAGGAAAACATTCTTAGACGTTGGTCTTTTGTGGTTACGATACCATATAATGATAGGTTCCTGATAATTTGTTGTGAAAAAAAGCAATAAAGATAGAGAGATTCTCTTCTGGTGAGAATGTACCAATGTTTAACAAATCTTTTCTTCCATTCAAATAAGGTTCTTGGCTTCCTTATATAAGCCAATGCTACAACGTAAATGCTGAAATAAATAACTGAATACCAAAATAGCAACATTGAAATTAACAAATACAATTAAAAATAACAAGTAAACTGCCACAATCCTCCCACGTTTTGCCCGTAGTCTGGAATGTCTTCAACTTCTCCCCACTTCTGCCATATCATGCTCCACTCTCTCTCTTTTCCCATGTTTGTTATCTCATCCCCAATATTTAGGATTTGGCTTGGCCATTCTGCGTGAGTGTCGTGGCCTATCAATACCTCCCCTAACAAGTGGAACCTTGTCCACAAGGTTCAGGTGTGGAAACATTGTCTGGAGCTGCTGTTTGGGTTCCCACGTAGCTTCGTCCACGGGAAGATGTTTCCAGTGCACTAGACATTCTTCGATCAGCTGTGTTCCATGCTTGATCCAACGGAAGTCCATGATGGCTTGTGGTTCCAGTAATACGACGCCATCATTAGTGAAGGGTGGTAATGCTAAAGTAGTCCGGTCGATTGTCTCCCCGTTGTCAAAGAATTTCTTAAGTAATGAAACATGGAACACTGGATGAATTCGCGCACCTTCTGGTAATTCCAATTTGTATGCCACGGACCCAATCTTCTCCAGAATCTTGTAAGGTCCATAACACCTGCTAGCCAATTTCTGTGAAACACGTTTAAAAACAGTTTGTTGATGATAGGGTGCAGCTTCAACAAGACCCATTCACCAATATCAAAAGAGATGTCCCTCCGTTTCTTGTTAGCCAACTGTGTCATTTTATTCACCGAACTAGCAAGGTTGGATTTCAACTGTTGTACAATTCATCACGGGATTGGAGTTGTTGATCCAATTCATGGACTGGCGAGAACCCTACAGAATAAGTTGGAATAGATGGTGGTGGACGACCATAGAGTGCCTGGAAAGGAGTCATTCCAGTGGAGATGTGATAAGTGGTGTTGTACCAATATTCAGCCCATGGTAAATAAGAACACCATTTTCGCGGCCATTGGTGAACAAAACATCGAAGATACTATTCGACGCAGCGGTTGACAACTTCAGTTGGCCATCCGTTTGAGGATGATACGCTGAACTGAGTTTGAGTTTAATGCTTGACATCTTGAAGAATTCTTTCCAAAAATGACTGATAAAGATCGGGTCTCTATCACTTACAATTGACTTCGGTATGCCATGTAGCTTGATGACACCCTCTACAAATTTGGCAACAACAATCTTGGCAGTAAATGGATGGCTTAAAGTAAGGAAATGGGCAGACTTACTTAAGCGATCCACCGCTACTAAAATTGTGTCTTGGCCTTGAGAGAGTGGTAATCTCTCAATAAAATCAAGAGTAATGTCGTCCCATACTTGACACGGATTCGACAATGGTTGAAGTAGCCCTACTGGTGATAATGTTTCCACCTTCACTTTTTGGCAAACTTCACAACCCCGTATATAATCCTGCACTGATTTATGCATGCCAGGCCAGTAGAAATTGGAGCGTAATTTCTTAACGGTACGAAGTATACCTGAATGACCCCCCACTTTTGTGTCATGGACTTCATGTAACAATTGATTCCTCAAAGTAGCCTGGTTTGGAACAATGACACGACCCTTGTATAACAGCAAGCCATTGCACCACGTGTATGAGCCATCTGGATTTTCCGAAGCCAAGTGTACCATCTGTTGAATATAGGTGTCGTTTGTAGCAGCTGCCTTAATGTCATCCCAAAAGGTCACCTGTGGAATGAAAATTGCCTAAAGCACGGGACTGCTTTGTTTACGAGAGAGAGCATCTGCTGCGGAGTTTTCTCTCCCTGGTTTATACAAGATCTCATAGTCATATCCCATAAGCTTAGTGACCCATCACTGTTTCTCAGGAGTGGCCACTCGTTGATCTAAGAAAAATTTGAGGCTGCGCTGATCCGTTTGAATGTAGAACTTGTGACCCAGTAAATACGGTCTCCACATGCGTATGGCTTCCACAATTGCCAACATCTCTCGCGCATAAGTGGACCAGGATTTCTTGGCTACTCCAAGTGCACGACTCATGTATGCGATTGGTTTACCTTGCTGAGTGAGCATCGCGCCAATTCCTTCTCCAGACGCATCAGTTTCTATAGTGAATGGCTGGTCGAAATTCGGCATGGCTAATGTAGGAGTGGTTGACATGGCTTTCTTGAGAGCCTAGAAGGCAGATTCAGTCTCTTCATGCCATGCAAATTTTCCCTTTTTGAGTAATGTAGTGAGTGGACGAGCGATGAGGCCATAACCTTGGACAAACTTACGGTAGTAACTCGTCAAACCCAAGAAACCATGCAGTTCTGAAACATTAATTGGTGACGGCCAAGCAACCATTACTACGATCTTGTTGCTGTCCACTTCCACACCTTGATGAGTTACGATGTGCCCCAAGTACTCTAACACCTGCTTGCCGAATGCACACTTACTACCTTTGACATAAAACTGTTGCTCTTTCAAAATCTTAAAGGTCAGCTTAACATGTAATAGATGTGTGTCCCAATATGGACTATAAATCGATATATCATCGAAGAAAACTAGTATAAATTTTCGTAGATGATTACTAAAAATAGAGTTCATAATAGCCTGAAAGGTAGATGGAGCATTGCATAATCTAAACGGCATTACCAAGTATTCAAAACGGCCATGATGTGTTCGGAAGGTAGTCTTATGGACATCCCGTGGATTCACCCGCAATTGATGGTAACCAGCTCGCAAGTATAGCTTTGTAAAATAAGCTGCACCATAAAGCTCATCCAACATATCATCAACGGTGAGAATTGGAAAACGATCTTTAACAGTTACCGCATTAAGCGTGCGATAATCTGTACAAAAGCGCTAGTTCCCATCTTTCTTCTTCACTAACAGTACAGGTGAAGAGAAAGGGCTGGTGCTGTGGCGGACAAGACCCACACTTAGCATCTCTTGGACTTGCTTCTCAATTTCATTCTTCTGGAAGTGTGCGTACCTATAGGGTCTGACATTGACTGGTTCTGTGCCCTCCTTAAGAATGATATCATGATCAATCTCCCTCGTGGGTGGTAAGCTGGAAGGTTCTGCAAATAAATCAGAGAAGTTTTGCAATATGGCCTGTATGCTGGGATGAACCTTCAGTGGTGATTTTTGAATTGGCGATTTGGTGACATAATGCGAACATCATATTACTGGGCCGAATTTCTTTAGATACTTCCTTGAATGAGGCTGCCTGAATTCCTTTCCCATCCACACCTGTCAATTTCTTGTTTTGGCCCTCCCATACAAATTCCATTGTTAGCTGTTTCCAGTCACAAACCACAGACCCAAGTAATTCAAGCCATTGAATCCCCATAACTACATCCAAGCCTGTGAGAGGTAACGAATAGAGAGTTAAGGAGAAAATAGTTCCCTGCAAGTCTATTTTTACCTCCTCAAATCTTCCTTGACATCTGAGACTCTCCCCATTAGCCACTCGGACCGAGAAGACATTGGTTGGTATGATTGGTAGCTTCAACAGATTAGCCAACCTCTCACTAATGAAATTGTGAGTTGAACCACTGTCTATTAAGACAATGACGTGGTGAGAGCCAATTGTTGCAGAAATCCTCATAGTTTTGGATGCGACACACCCTGTCAGTGCATGCAATGTAATTTCTGGTGTAGTTAAATCTTGATGGTTCTCCTCCACTGGTTCTTCTGTATTTCCATTTTCAACCAACAATTGATCATTGTAACCATATCCCTCCAGCATGAGTACCCGAGCCCCCTGACATTTGTGCCCAGCAGTAAAATGATCGTTGCAATTAAAACATAAATTCTGGGCTCTCCTTCGTTGCATTTCTTCCCATGTCAGTCGGCGTACTGGAACGGTTGGAGTTGCTGCAATTTTATTAACAGGGTTAGGCATAAATGGAGCCCTCAGCAAATTAGCAAGTCTTGCGCCTCTTTTTTGTCTCGTAAGTTGATCATCTTTCATGCGAGCTAAGCTGATGACTTCTTTCATAGTCTTCGGTTTAAACATTCTTATACCATCTGTGATATCCATTTTCAATCCACCCATGAATGTCCCCACCAGTGCCTTTTGTGTCCAACCTCTCACGTGATTGCCCCGCCGTTCGAATTCCTTCTGGTATTCTCGCAGAGATCCTTGTTGTCTTATGCGTGAAAGCTCTTCATCACAATCCTCACATTCAGAAGGACCGAAGCGAGCCCAAAGTTCATCTTCAAAATTTGTCTACGTTACTGACCGTCCTTCTCCCTGGAATGTTATGCGGAGCCACTGCCACCACTGATTTGCCTCTCCCTCCAAGTGATACGAAGCCAACGAAACCTTCTGAACTTCAGGAGTGTTTTGAAATTCAAAAAATTGGTTCACACGATTGAACCATTCTGTTGGATCATCGCCTGAAAACCGTGGAAATTCCAGCCTTGCAGTCTTGGATGAAACCACCATTCTTCCTCCCTGGCCATCACGTTGTTGATTGTGATGGTTGGGTTGTTCCTGGTTGACCAGCATGACATTCACGAGACGGTTAATAGTCTCTTCCACGTGTTGAAGTTTGTCACTCATGCCTTGTTCCATGCTGTCGAGTCTGTCCTACACTCCTCCAAGCCCAGCTTCCAATTGTTCAATGCGTTCCTTATTGGTTCCCATAAAGTGCTCTGATACCAATGATAGGTTCCTGATAATTTGTTGTGAAAAAAAAGCAATAAAGATAGAGAGATTCTCTTCTGGTGAGAATGTACCAATGTTTAACAAATCTTTTCTTGCATTCAAATAAGGTTCTTGGCTTCCTTATATAAGCCAATGCTACAATGTAAATGCTGAAATAAATAACTGAATACCAAAATAGCAACATTGAAATTAACAAATACAATTAAAAATAACAAGTAAACTGCCACAATCCTCCCACGTTTTGCCCGTAGTCTGGAATGTTTTCAACTTCTCCCCACTTCTACCATATCATGCTCCACTCTCTCTCTTTTCCCATGTTTGTTATCTCATCCCCAATATTTGGGATTTGGCTTGGCCATTCTGCGTGAGCATCGTGGCCTATCATATAACAATATTCAAAACACTAGTTTTGAGAGAAACATATGTTTTTGCATTACATTAAGTTCCATGTACATGCAGCTTATATAGCATTACATTGACAAAGGAATTCTAACGTGAATATTATTCAAGCTGGTAAGAGCTGTGCAATTTTAAATCACAGGATCATATCTTCCTCAATTTAGGATCCCATCATGTTATTGTGATTTGGTAAGTATTCTTCTGTTGCTGCATTCATGGAGGACTGCTTGTTGTGATCCATTCAAATTTAGTTGCTGCATTCACGGGTTGATTAGGTTCCTGATCTTCATTCTTGATTCAAGTAACCATAACTTAATTCTCTACATAGAGCATTCCTGGCCATGCTCTACGTTCAACCACTTGTTCTCCATTATTTGGATGTCCATAACTGCCACAACTAACCCACAATCTATAGATAATTGCTTGCCCTGACTGTTAGTTTTTGATGTGTTTTTTGTAGTTTAGAATGTCCATAATCATTGCTCTATGTTCATACCAAGTCTGAATCCAATGACTCCCATAAACCATTGCATGACGCTTTTTAAAGTCTTTGTTGCTTATGCAACAACCATCACTATCCATCAGAACTGATTCTAGGCGGTGTGTATTTTTGGCTTATACTCGCGCTTAAATTTCTAACAAACAATAAACTCAAATCAACTTCTTTTGTTTCAATTTTTTTAGAGTGAAAATTTGTGTCTCCTAAGCTCATTTCAATTACATTTTCGATTACTTGAAGCAAAAAAATTAATTAGCAATGAGGAATTATTTGTAAAATTAAGCTTGGTGCAGTAATACTTAATTAATTACAAGAAATGCTTAAACTATAATGAGAAATTGTTAACGGAATTAATTATATTCAAGTGCTCCACATATTCTTCAGGGCGAGGTTTGCCATACGAGTTTTAAAAAAATATGATCTCTCCAATTTAATCTTTACCTTTACCTTTGCTGCCCATGCTTGTGGTTTCAGTTCAGAGCCAAGGCTTACTCGTTTGTTATCTGTGGCCTAAAGTCATTCTGGTGAACCTCCACTACTCAATTACTTTAGATTGAGTCTTCGTGTACAGTTCATGGAAAGTTGTCCTGAGTGAATTTATTGAAAGATTTCCTCCTTTTGATATACTTCCTTGTTGAAATTCCTGGATTCCAAGACTGCTGAAGACAGGACACGTCTGTTGAAGAGTGAAGATGATGAGTCCTAGTTTGAGTCAAATTTCAGTGTTAGATTAGTATTGAATTAGCTTGGTTGATTTGTTTTTGATTAAAGGTCATGTTGACCAAGTTTAGGATTGAGTTAAGTTTAATCTTAGTTAACAGATCATGTTGATTAATTAGCTGATTAGGATTGAGTCAATTAGCTAAATAGGATTGAGTCCAATTTGAATTCTAGTTAATCATGTACAAGAAGAAGTTGTATTCAACAAAACCTCTTGTAATTTCTTTTTTCTATAAATAAAGAAGAGGGATGGCAGTAACCTCACATTGATTCTGCCCCTTATTATACAAAATTCAGTTCTTTGTGTTCTTCCCGTGTTCTTCATTTTTTGGAAATTCCAGATTTGAATCTGAACAGTGCATGTTCTTGGGCTTATCACAGTTGACTTTTGTTGACTTTTTTGCTTTAATTCCAACAATTGGTATCAGAGCACTTAGGATCTTAAAAGGGATTGTGGGAAACACGAGTGGAAGGTGAGATTTACCAAAAGGGGAATCAAAGTCAGTTTTTTGGGTGAGAAAAGAAAGAATGGATTCTGGAACCAATTTTGCAGCAATGGCACCTTCATTTGCAGGGGTGAATTATGGCACCTGGTCTGTGAGAATGAAGACTTATCTGAAGGCATTTGATTTGTGGGATTATGTGGATATGGACAAGGTTCCAACTCCCTTAAACAATAATCCAACCGTGAATCAAATAAAGTTCTTCAATGAAGAAAAAGCTAAAGGATTTAAAGCACTTAACTGCATACACAATGCAGTAAGTGAAGAGATATTTTCCAGAATTTTGGCATGCAAGACTGCCAAAGAAGCTTGGGACAAGCTTAAAGCCGAATTCAAAGGAGATGAGAGATCAAGAAAAATGCAAGTTATGAACTTGAGAAGGCAATTTGAAGGGTTGAAGATGAAGGAGTCAGATTCCATCATAGATTTTTCTTGTCAAATCTCTAAACTTGTGAATCAAGTGAGATTATTGGGGGAAGAATTTCCTGATTCCAGAATTGTGGAGAAGGTGCTGGTGAGTCTACCCGAGAAGTTTGAACATAAAATATGTTCCTTGGAAGACTCTAAAGATTTTGCTGAAATGAGTTTCCAAGATCTTGTAAATGCTTTATAAGCAGTGGAACAAAGGCAATCTTACAGAAATGAGGGAACAAGTGAGAATGCACTTGTTGCTTACAAAGGAAAACAACAGCAATCTTACAATTTCTCGAGAACCAAGCAGATTGGAAGGAAAGAAAAAGGCAAAGAATGGAGACCAAATCATCAGAATTCAAGCAGATGGCAACCCAACAACTTGACAGTGAAGGAGAGAAAGGAATATCATGCGTGCAAGTATTGCAAGAAGACCAATCATTCTGAAGATTGGTGTTGGTTCAAGAAGGTGCAATGTAGAAATTGCAATCAGTTTGGGCACTACCAAAAGTATTGCAAAAATAGAAAAGAAGAAGTAAAACAAGCTCAAGAAGAAGAGAGCTTGACAGTGAAGGATGAGCATTTATTTGTAGCTACAATGCACAAAATGCTCAGAAAACTAGAGGAGATAGATTCAATTTGGCTCATTGACAGTGGTTGTTCAAACCACATGACAGCAGACCTCAAATTTTTTTGTAGCTTGGATAAAAGCTATAAATCAAGGGTGAAAATAGGCAATGGAGACTTTGTGAAGGTTGAAGGAAAAGGAGCAATAGCAGTGGACACAAGGGCAGGTACAAAAACTCTACATGATGTCTTGTATGTGCCTAATATTAATCAGAATTTGGTGAGTGTGGGTCAATTATTAGAGTCTGACTATTCTCTATCTTTTGATAATGGAATGTGTGTTATTAGAGATAAAATGGGGACACTTTTGTTGTGTGCAAAAATGGCAAATAGATGCTTCAATGCAGATTTGAAAGAAATATGTTGGACTGCCAACATGTGCAAGAATGATGAATCAATTCTTTGGCACAAAAGGTTGGGACACTATAACTATGGTGCATTGAACAAAATGGCTGAGTTGCAGAAGGCACGTGGATTACCAAGCATACATGATCAAGGTAATTTTTGTGAGGCTTGTCAATTGGGAAAGCAAACCAAAATTGCTTTCTCAAAATCTGTTTTTAGAGCCAATTCAAAGCTGCAGCTCATACACACAGACGTGTGTGGGCCAATGCAAGTTGAATCATTGAATGGATCAAAGTATTTCTGGCTATTTATGGATGATTATAGAAGGTATTGTTGGATTTATTTCTTAAAAAACAAGGCTGATGTTTTCTCTAAGTTTTTGTTATTCAAGGCAGAAGTGGAACTCGAAACTGGACTGAAAATGAAGATGATAAGGTCTGATAATGGTGGAGAATTTACCTCCCAACAATTGGAGAATTACTTGATGAAAGAAGGGATTAAACACCAGTTGACCGTGCCTTACACACCTAAACAAAATGGGGTAAGTGAAAGGAAAAATAGAACCTTGATGGAAATGGCAAGGTGTTTGATGTATGAGAAGAAAATGCCTTTGAAGTTTTGGGTAGAAGCTGTAAACACAACATCATACATACAAAATCGTGTGTCTTCAAGAGTTTTGGATGATAAAACTCCTTATGAAATCTGGTATGATGTTAAACCCAATGTAGAGCATTTAAAAGTCTTTGGTTGCATATGTTATGTGTTGATACATGATGTCAATAAAAAAAAATTAGACAAGAAGGCTGATGTAGGTGTTGATAGGCTATAGTTCAAAGTCTAAAGCTTATAGAATTTTTGATGTTATGGCTAACAAAGTTACAATTGCAAGAAATGTTAAGTTTGTAGAAGATGCATCATGGAATTGGGAGAGTTTGGCAGTCAACTGGGCAGATCAAGTTCAGCATGGTGAACCAGAATTTTATGATGAACTTGAAAATGAAGAAGACATAGATGAGGAACCAGTTAGGGGGACAAGGTCATTAGATGACATTTACAGCAGGTGTTCCATGGCTGAGGCAGAACCAGTCGAGATTGAAGAAGCAATGAAGTCTAAGGTATGGATAAAAGCTATGCAGGAGGAGCTTGATATGATCGAAAAAAATCAGACTTGGAAGCTTGTTGACAGGCCTGCAAACAAGAAGACAATTGATGTTAAATGGATATTTAAAACCAAGATGAATGGTGATGGAAGTATCAACAAATACAAGGCAAGATTGGTTGTAAAAGGCTATGCTCAAGAGGCTGGGATTGATTACACAGACACCTTTGCACCTGTTTCTAGGCATGATACAATAAAACTTTTGCTTGCACTTGCTGCACAAAATGACTGGTATGTGTTTCAATTAGATGTAAAATCTGCTTTCTTGAATGGTGTGTTGGAAGAAGAGATATACATTGAGCAACCAACTGGGTTTGATAATCAAAACCCAAATCAAGTGTATTTATTGAAGAAGGCTCTCTATGGTCTCAAACAAGCTCCTAGAGCTTGGTATAGTAGACTTGATGATCATTTGCTAAGCTTGGGATTTAAAAGAAGCATCAATGAGGTAACTTTATATGTGAAACATGTTGATGAACACGTACTAATGGTCTCTGTGTATGTAGATGATCTACTGATTACTGGTGGTAATGGGCAGCTGATACAAGAGTTCAAATCAAACATGAAAGATACGTTTGAGATGAATGAGCTTGGGTTGATTTCTTATTTTCTAGGCATGGAAGTAACTCAGTCAAAGCAAGGAATTTTTCTATGTCAAAAGACCTTTGTTCAAAAGATACTAACCAATTTTGCAATGGAAAATTGCAAATCAGTTTCTACTCCTATGATACTAGGACTGAAACTGAGCAAGGATGATGAAGCTCCCAAAACAGATGGGAATAGAAGTTTGATTGGAAGCCTACTTTACTTAACAGTTACACGACCTGACATCCTGTTTGCTGTTAATTATTTATCTAGGTTCATGCAGGAGCCAAGTCAAATACACTTCATGACAGCCAAGAGAGTTCTAAGGTACTTGTAGGGGACAAAAAATCTGGGCATGCATTTTGTCAAAAACTGTCAAAACAGGCTTGTTGGATTCACCGACGATGACTGGAGAGGAAGTGATGAATGCATGATGAGCACTTCAGGGTTATTGCTTTGCATTAGGATTGAATGTATTTAGCTGGATTTCGAAGAAACAATCGGTGGTGGCACATTCCACGACAGAGGTCGAGTACATAGCGACATATGTGGCAGCCAAGCAATTGGTATGGCTGAGAAAAATGCTAAAAGATCTTGATTGTGATCAATCAAGTCCTACTGATTTGCTATGTGATAACATGTTAGCTATAGCAATTTCAAAAAATGCTGTGTTTCATGACAAAACGAAACACATGAAGATCAAATTTCATGCTCTAAGACAGTTTCAGCTGGAAGGTGAATTGGAGATGAAATATTGCAATACAAATAATCAATTAGCTGACTTGTTTACTAAACCATTAGCCAAAGGAAGATTCGAAGAGCTAAGGGAAAAGATTGGCATGTGCAGCCTTGGATCCAAGGAGGAGTGTTGAAATTCCTGGATTCCAAGACTGCTGAAGACAGGACACGTCTGTTGAAGAGTGAAGATGATGAGTCCTAGTTTGAGTCAAATTTCAGTGTTAGATTAGTATTGAATTAGCTTGGTTGATTTGTTTTTGATTAAAGGTCATGTTGACCAAGTTTAGGATTGAGTTAAGTTTAATCTTAGTTAACAGATCATGTTGATTAATTAGCTGATTAGGATTGAGTCAATTAGCTAAATAGGATTGAGTCCAATTTGAATTCTAGTTAATCATGTACAAGAAGAAGTTGTATTCAACAAAACCTCTTGTAATTTCTTTTTTCTATAAATAAAGAAGAGGGATGGCAGTAACCTCACATTGATTCTGCCCCTTATTATGCCAGTTTTGTAATAAATGTTTTTCAAGGTAGGTTCCAAGGCCTAAGAGGCTTTGTTTAGAGTTTTTATACATCTATTTATGATGCTCCATTGTGTAGAAATTTGTGTGTTGATTGTGTTTATTTTGTGGTTTTGTTGCAGGTTGATTTATTTGAGAGATTTGGGAAAGCTTTGAGAGCTGGGAAGAAGAAATTTCAGAGTAAAAAGATAAGATTGTATTTTAGAATTTCTTGCTTGCAAAGTGCTTGATAAAATGCTCTTATATAGATTTGAGCATGACATTTACGTTTTCTATATCCTGCTGTAACTGAATTGAAAAAGCTAATTTAAAATAGTTTGTTACAACTTTTTCTTTTAGAGTTAGTTACTGCCAGCTGTCCTTGAGCTTCTTCTTCTCCTTCTCTCTTCTTCTAGAATCACCTTGCAGGCTTGTCTTCTGCAAGTGTGCATAGCCCAGTAATTAGCTTATTGTTCAACAGCCTCTCCTAAGCTACTTAGCACCTGTTTGGGAGGGCAGCACGTTTGCCAAACTCCATTCCAAATGAAGGTTTAGTGCCGTTAGTGTGTTTGGTAAGAACAAAATGCCATTTAAAAGCATGTGGGGCCCACCAAAAAATTGATCAAAACGCCATTTTCCGAGAAGCTGGAAATCACATGCTTTTCCATTTGCGTTCGAGTTTGTCAAACGGCGATTCAATGTTTTTCATCAACAGAAAATTAAAATTACCGTTGAAATTTATAATTCCAAATCAAACCCTCTCAACATCTCTGCTCCCTTCACTTCTGCGCCTCACGCCCCTCACTTCCCGTCCTCATTATCCTCTACAAAACCCATCTGCTCAGGAGAAGATAAAAGAGAGATATGGCGAGCTAGGAGCGTGGGGTTGCTGGTCCGGTTTGGTGGTTAGTTCAATGATTGTTGTGGCTGGCTGAGGAGGAGACGAGGGAAGGCTGACGTGATGGTTATTTATGGGTCCTTGTTTGAGTGAGAGTTGCCATTTTCCGACGAGTTGCTGTTGATGGGGAGTGGAGTTCAATCAGCGGTGGTGGGAAGGGAGGCTGGTCAGCTAGGGTAAGGAAAAGGGAAGGGAGGATGAAAAGAAAGAGTGAAAACAACAGAGACGAACGAAGGAGAGGGGGAAAAAACTGAAGGGAAAAGGGAATATGCGTGTTGGCGGCTAGGAGGGGGAAGGAGAGGGAACTTGTGTTTTTTTAGGGTTTTATCAGGAATGAAATTACAATTATTTGTTATGAAATGAAAAATATAATTTAAAATAAGCATTTTAATATTTTATATTTATGATAATTAAAATATAAAATATATTTTATATATTTTAAAATTAGATGAAGAAGGATAGTAGGAAAAATGAAAATATTTAAGAAAAAACCGGAAAAAAGTGGGATCAAGAATAATTATTTAAAAAAAAATAGAATCTTGATAATTATATTTTTAGTTTGATGGGAGAATAAAAAATAATATTTGTTTTTTCATGAATTAT
Organism: Salix udensis; assembly: GCA_029204005.1. Lineage (NCBI taxonomy): Eukaryota > Viridiplantae > Streptophyta > Magnoliopsida > Malpighiales > Salicaceae > Salix > Salix udensis. The sequence goes on from CM055029.1 coordinate 10,221,640, forward strand.
TAATTTCATAATATTATTATCATTATTAAATTTACAATATTTAAAAAAATTATATATATATATATATAAGGGTATATATATATATATATACCCTTTTAAGTAATTTCACAAGTTAAAAGCAGTTTGAAAAGTTTGAAAACCAAACACCAAAACTCCTTTTTCTTCAACCTTCAACTCAACCACAGTTTTAACCAAACACTTTCTATTTTTAAAAACTCCATTTTAAAAACTCCATTTTCAAAACTCCATTTTTTCAACCACAACCGCAACCGCTACCGCTCTCCCAAACAGGCCCT